>JAQFXW010000469.1:0-18812 GCA_034693945.1 Dendrobaena attemsi
GCGAGACACGGCCCATTTTTGCAATGCCACCAATGAGGCGGGCAGCTGCACGATGGATCCGCTCGAGGCGGTCTATGCGGACTTGAGGGAGGCCCGCAATATATAGCAATATATACTAATATACAATATTATACATATATATTATAGCATAAAGACTTCAAGCAAAACCCACATAGGCACTCACCAGTCTCACCTGTTCTATATATGGAGAAGTCTCTGCAGCCGAGGCTGTGAAGTCGGGAGCTGGGGTTCCAGCCATTGGCGATCGCTGGTGAAAAACCCGTGCTGGACTCCTGGCCTGGTGCTGTGGTTCGGAAATGAGAGGGAATGTTCCGGGATGAGTCTCAGCCACCTGACTGCTGCTGTAAAGTATTAAAATAATTCACACAGAATAACAAAAATGTTCATCTGCACTTTAAGAAAATCTTAATATTAGTTGTTGATGCAGTTCAGAAAATGTTGCTAAAATGGAATAAAACGTTGCATGTGTCATCCTGATTCCAGTTACTGAATAAAAGGAGTAAGAGCTGAGCAAGTCAAATCATGACTTTCAGTATATATGTCCCATAAGTATCTGCTGTTCAGCGTCCAAGTAATGATTCCTGCCGTAATAGTGGACATGTACCGTTACCCAACAAATGCATGGAGGGTTATTTGTGGATAGGTTTGGTACTGTCTAATGAACGCAAACAGATCAAGTGACTGTCCCCACGAAGATCATGTATAGCAGTGGTTCTCTTCTGATTTCCCAGGGGTCACCCACAACCCTCAGAAATTAGAGAAATTCTATAGTTTTCTCACATAAATCACCCCTCCATAGTGACTTAAAATTATCAATTAGGCCCTGCTTACTTGCTAGAAGTCCATTCACAGTAAAAGTTGAATAAATTCCAAAGAATGCACAAAAATGATTTCATTTACTAAATTTTACTTTAACAATTTTCACTTAGAATTTTAAATATTACTTTAACATTTACATTGCTTTGCTGATTAAAGATAGACTGCTATTACGTCTACGTGCGATGTATAAGTTTCTCATTACGCCTAATTTATACGTTAAGTATAATTATATGTGTAACATATGGATGAGGTGGAATAGGTCAATACCTTAATGGGAGAAAAAATTGCGGTGAAAGAGTGTAACCACTAACCAATGTAACCATGTTATCAATGATTTTGGGATCGCCACAACTTTTAAAATATTCATGAGGGTCACGGAACTAAAAAGGTTGAGAACAACTGATGTTTACATTTTGTCCTTTACTTAGACCCTTTGTCCTCTTCTTTTCCTCCTTCCGTCAGGTGTGTGCCGTTGATGAGGCCTTAACATGACGTTTCGTGTTGACTGTTGAGATTTCTTTGTCTTGTTGCCGGATGGTGACCAATCCTTTCCCAGCAGGGAGGAAGCCGGTAGGCCTATTTATCGGCCTCTTTTGCCCTTAGATGTCTGTCCAACACCTGTCTCCTAAGTTAGCCAGTACCTTCAGGGTTCTTGGTGAGCCTGCCCATCTTATGCAGCGCCCTAGGTGGTTCTTTGGCCAAGGCCTTCTCCACGCAAACCCCTACTTGTCTGTTCACCCTCATACTACGATGATGTACAGGAAGGACTTTGAAAGAGTTAGACCCATGCGAAATTCAATTATCATGACAGTAAGTAAGACAATTCCATGGCTGGAACAGTTATTTATGTTTTATGAACGAAACCATGTAAAAAAGAACTATGTATTTCTATAT
Source organism: Dendrobaena attemsi (assembly GCA_034693945.1). NCBI lineage: Eukaryota > Metazoa > Annelida > Clitellata > Crassiclitellata > Lumbricidae > Dendrobaena > Dendrobaena attemsi. The sequence goes on from JAQFXW010000469.1 coordinate 1,735, forward strand.
ATTGAGTTTTAATGTATCATCTGCTCCTGGCCTATATCTGGAGTCAATGTGTTAAATGAATATAATAAAGCATTGGTGCAAACTGCCATGCACTTGTTGGTAGTCTCAGTAAGTGACATGTAAATGGACATTCCTATAGAAAGACTCTGCTAACAGGAAACAAAGCTGGCTAACATCTGTAAAGCTTTACCTCGATCCTCCAGGGCTGTCAAGATCGAGACCTGAGTCCTCTCTCATGTGATGATTCAAAGCACGACTGGTTGTTGGCTGCTATAAAGCAAAATACTCAAACCATTAGTTACAATACTACTGCAATTCAATAATTATTTGTGGAGATACTTCAGCAAAAAAAGAAGACTTATACTTAAATATACCGTTACAAATTGGCGTCATTTTGTAGGTCTGAGCAAGACAATAATATTATTTTAGTCATCCTTCTAACTATGGAGGCTATAGACGGCTACACAGATGCCAACCCCTCAATGACTAATACCCACACACAAGCACACATATACTACATAACAAATATTCTAGCCTAGAAGTTGACAACATAAGAAATATTTCATGATTAATATGAATAATTTTACAAAGAACAGGCTCCAGGTATAGAAATTACCTGTCCAGATGAGCTCCTGTCAGCAGAGTCAATTCGTCTAGGCTCTTTCATGTACATAATCTTAACAGACAAAACATATGAACACAATACAAACTGAATGAAGCAAGCACACAGTTCCTCTCCAAGAATTATTTTGTATAGATCTGACATCATTAAAAATCCCATGGTTCAATGAAGGATATTCTAAAATAGCATGCTCTATTATATCCACCTTTTGAGGTTTTAAATTTCATGACACAAATTAAAATTATAAAAAAGTGGTTAAGTGGTCTAGATGCATATCTGATATAATTGCATTTGTCTGAACAGTAAGGCAATAGAAGTTTCAAAGAGTTTAAGGCTCAATTACCTGCTCACGGGTATTTTGTGGCCTTTGAATTTGGTGAGACAAATTCATGCCTGCAGAGTTACCAGTTGTTCTGTCAACGTCACTACACAGTTCATCTGACCGCATTAACACCTGAAACCAGAATACTCAGACCATAGGAGTTGGGACGTGCAGTGTCTTAGTAACACACGTTTTCTTATTGATTAATCGACTGCAGCTGCTATTAGCGCTCGTGGCAATTAACAGACGAGGACCATTTGAAACAATTCTACAACAACTAGATTTGCAAAATCCTTAGCGATATCTTGGAGATTTTATCATGGTCAATCGTCAAGTTCATGGCGGTGATCGTGGTTCACTGGTGCGTGACCTGTTGACCGTCTGTTGGGTGGCCTGCTGTCGCCCTATTGCGTACATGTGCCGGTGGTTTGTCGAGGAGCGTGAACAGTCTGGGTCGACTATCAACATCGTCACCCCTCTCACCTGCTCCAAAATGCGTGGCGAATCCTCTAGGTTGTGGTTCCATCAGGCATGACCTGGCGACCGCCTAAGTAGCACCCCACATAGCCGTTGGCTGAATGTAGCTGGGTGGTGTTCCATGCCAGAGCTACTTCTGTGGCACATACAGGTGCGACTTCTGCCGACTCAGTGCTGAGCGCAAACTGATGGGTCTCTTGTCATTAATGGACACTTGCCACCCTCGATTATGTGTGCACTTCATCAACTCTTATCCTTATCCCCCACTCGTGCTTTTAGCCGCTTCACAAAGTCTTAATGATCCATGGTTCTATAGATGTTATAGTTTCTTCCTTTTTATTCATTCATAGTGGTGTTTATTTCTCTTGTGACCTGTAACTTGGTGTGGTTTGTCAGCATTTGCTTTGATTAACAAATATAAGATAGATCAGAATGACTTTCTACATTTGTTGTATATCAGAAGCTGTTGTCATGACCAACTGGTATTTTAGCAAAGATTAAACCTTTTGAGATGCTTTGGGTGGAATAGCTCACCTTGGTTTTGACTATGGGTGCCGTGTGAGTTTCAGTCATTTGAACGGCCATTGGCGACCTCAGATATTCACATTCCGTCCTGACAACAGAATCAAATTCACAGAATGAATGCATCTGTTTTTATTTCCTAAATGTTCAAGTCCTGTAAGGTCACACCGAAATGTGAATCTGAGGTGTGGAAACTGCGGCTAGTCAGCAGAAAATCCAGTTGGTTCACACTTCAAGGATATGGGTGTTCACTGTTCACATTCATCTCTGAGATAATGTAGCGATTATAATTTGCAATCATGCAAGATTGATTTTATACTTTCGTTAATGAAAAAGCAGCCGAATCACAATAATGACTAACCAAGGGTAATGATACCTTGGCACACAGCAAATCACAAACACAACATCTGCTATTAGGAAACTGTTTCATCCCTTTATGAACTTACAGTAGAATCTTGCCTAACATAGTAGTCTCAAAATGTTGGCCATTTGCATGTCAATAACACAATATCATAATTCAATCTGTAGATATCTGAACAGTTTCAGTGCATTTGGCAGATGTCAGAGCCCTGGAATAGTGCAGTCGCAAGACCATTGCTATCGTCGAAAAAGTCTATTAAGGACCTGGAAGTAATTTGGACACAATGAAAATAAGTATCTTTATTTACCTAGCAACAGTTACTAGTAAGGTAAGAACAACAACAAGTAAGACAAACCGCTGGCGATGATGGCTAGAACTGTGTGAAGTGTGAAGCGAAGCAACCGATGAAGGGTAGCAAGGGCTACAAATCCTAGGACCCAGGTAAGGTGGAGGCGCTTCACCCTCGGGTAATTTTAACTGACTACCACCAGGAAGCTCTCTGCAACAGAATATGAATATTCAGTTGCAGATGAAATATGAATATTCAGGTGCAGATGAAATATGAATATTCATTTGCAGGTGAAATATGAATATTCAGTTGCAGATGCTCATCAAATAAATAAACACAACATCCCGTTAAACACCTTATGACTTTTTAACTCAGCTTAAAAAGAAATTCTGTGCTAGATACACGAGACATCAATGTATTGAAGTTGAACATGCTCACCCGCAGCTTTTCTGGCGACGATAATGACGAATTCGATCTCGAGTTCTTGGAGAATACCTTAGTCTAACAGCATTTGTATTTGTCCTGGAAAAATTAACATGCCATTTTATGCAATGACACCAAAAACGAGTTAGTTAAGAACGCAACTGAACATAAATCTTCACTATTTCGCAAGTAAAATATACACAGTGTCCCAATTGAAGTGACACCCTTTTTGTTTTTGCTATATACTTGTTTATTCTAAATAAAACTCTATACAAGTTTGGAGTATGAAAGAGGAATAAATTATCAATGTTTCCTGAAAGTTTTATCAAATTCTATCAATAGAGTCGAATTTATGCACATTCAAATTTGGGCAAAGACAATTTGAAGTTTCCAACATGTAAAAGATAGGAAATTAATAGTCTGAGACCACATACCATACTTTCTAAGTGATGTACATATTAATAAATAGGACGTCATATTTTTTCGTCATCCGTGTAAGAGGACAATAATAAAACTGGTTTTCAGTAAAGATGATTTGGTATTGATAAGAATTTCAAGACAAGAAAGACATTATGGATCAAAAAATGATAGGCTGTAGACATTGAAGTTTCAATGAGAAAAACAAGTTGCGACCAATCGATTGCCTCTTTCAAATTTTTCAAAATTCGTCGTGGTTTCAGTTGGAATATCAAGCTTGGCTACACTGGGTTATCTTTATCGATCCAGTGTGAAAATTAATGATTCGTACTATCGTGACGTTTTGCTTGGTGAGCACTTGCTGCCTGCTATTAAAGAATTGTCGGGCAGTGAATGCTTCATATTCCGGCAGGACAGTGCTCCTGCTCATCGAGCCAGAGAAATGCTTGATCTGCTTTCAGGAGAAACTCCAGACTTTATTTCACCAAGTATTTCCCCTATATAACGGAATTTTGAACCCGATTTTGTACTCGACAATTTGACCAAAAGTGCAGAATGGTACAAAGATTCCATTTTATGTAGTTCTGAGAAGATGAACAAATTGTTTTAAAATAAGAAATGTCTTTAATGAACTGCACTCAACTGACTTAACTGATCGATCATAGGAACTGCAGTGCGAGTCCAAGTTGTCACACCATGTGTTAAGTACTTATCTAGAGGATATGCTGGCTAGACTTAGAAGAAATTGTAAGAGAAACAAATGATATCACTTGACCAAGTATATTCTTTCAAAATACAAACCATAGACCTGAAGGAAATAAAATTTTAACAAAATGGTGCATATTAAGAATATCAGAAAAAACTTACTCGATACGTGTATATGGAATATCTTTGAGTTGATCTTCAGTTAATCCTTCCTCACACGGGTCAATGTATCTGTAGAAGTAACAAAAGTTACAAGCTAAACATTTAGCAGAAAATAAAGAACAGAAATAAACAACAGCACATATATGAATAACAGCAACTCATTGTTTATTCTAGATTAGGATCAAACAAACAGTTACAATAAAGTCAAAATTTCTTTCACCAAATTCAGAACCAATAACCATGTCCAGTTGAAAGACAACACCTGAGACATGCCCGACATTATTGCCATGTATCAGTTAACAAAAGGTGTTAGTTAAGTCAACCTATTATTCCCAACACTCCTAGCATTATAGACAAAATATCAACATCTTCTTCTTCTTCTTCTTGTTCTCTGCCGTTAGGCAGGTTCGAATGTCCACCTTCGGCACTCCTCTCTATGTTGCGCCTTCTCCTTTAGGCTTTTGTAGCCATCTCTCATCATCCAGTCCAGCATCATCTGTCGTGGTCTTCCTCTTGTTCTTTTACCTTCTAATTTTCCTTCTAAGACCAGAAAATGCAAATTATGAGAAAATTGTCATGACTATAAAACGCATGATGATTAAGACTGACCTAAAGTGCTGTGCCAATTCATCTGGCGGTCGGTTTCCAGGCGACTTACTCCGTCTAGAAATCGAAAAAAAACAGGCATTTAGTAAAAACAAATGCTAAACAATTTGCGAGCTTGAACATTTTAACAATAAGTTTGACTGCAACATGAGCAACGTCTCTAACTGAAGTGTGTGTTATATGTAAATTTATACGTCTATTATACGATGACGATGGCCACTTAATGAGGGTTGCAGACCTGTAATTTGTTGGCGGAAAATGTGAATCAGTTGTATTGTCAGTGAAAGTGACAAGAAGTTTAATGTGTTCTATGTTTGTGTCGATACTAGTACTGTGAATGTGCTATGTTTTAAGTAATTAGTCTTCATACGAAACTTCTATACAAGAATGCGTTTCGGATAGGCTATGATTATGCACAGATGTTTGAGAAATGGTTTAGGCTTTTGTGAATGTTGAGCAACAGAAATAAAAGAAACCAAATGCATACTTTCTATGCCGCCTTTGTTCTGGTGCAGAAACCATCGAAGACATTGAACTGTGAGAGGAAAAACACAAATTCCTATAATAACTTTTGCTTTATGAAAGTCAACTGTATTTCAGTCAATCAATTAATCAGTCAATAATTTCATGGCAACCCACCAACAGAACGTGCAACAGCATCTTGAATTTCAATACTGCCGAAAAAAAGATTTGTATAGCAGCTATTCAAGTGTGCTATCAAAAACTTTATCCCAAGGCTGCTTTGTAAGTGCATTTACTAATTACCATCACACTATCATAATACATAATCTTGAGCCATATAAACTCACTCCCACTGTATAGTATACACTACACATTGTAACTTATTGATTTCTGTAAATTCGAGATTGAAAAAAACAAATATACTATACTACTACACAGAATATATTTGACAAGCGGAGTCAGTGTTAATACACCAAAGTACTTAATTTTTACAATGCCGTCTAATAACCACCATGATAGACAATGCATTAAGTTAGGGCTCGGGGTCATGCTTCTATTCTGACTATACGAAGCAAATGAGTGATCAGTCAATGGCCAGGCAAAGGGTCTAAGGCTGTTATTTAATAGCGTGCTAAACAAATCTCCTACCCTGCCGCCTGTCCATCATGTATCCGCATCTGAGCATTTCTCCACTGTGAGTCAGAGCGGCTCATGTCTTCTGTCGATCTGTCACGATGTCGATGGCGACTGCGATGTGATCCGACGTCCGACTCGCTCTCAGTTCCTGGACCGCCCCTGGAAAACACGTTACAACAACAATGCACAAAGTGGAAAAGGCAGCAACACACAACACTTCAATTCAACATAATTTAATACTACTGAAAAAACATACAAGCATTTATCCATAGTGTACCCCTCAGAACTAATCAGTCTTTGGTGATCGGGCTGCTCCCGCCAACGAAGCACACAAGTTACGATCTGAGATTGTGCGTCCATGACCGCATTATCCCAAGACCTGTCCCAAAAAACTTTCATTTGAAGAATGATTTCTTGTTGGAATGCACGCTGAAGTACAATTAAGAAAACTGAACTTATTACCGTGTGTAAACCAAAATGCAGTTAGCAATTATATGAATATAGTTATACTTACTTATATATAATTAGTTACTTACTTACCGCTCTGGAGCATTTTATGTTTCTTATGACTAAATGCCTAAAAAGACTATTGGGTTATCCCAATTAATAATTTTGTGATTATATCCCTAATCAAAATATCAACGAGAGATCGCATTAAACAGCACTGCGAAAAACATCATTACTGACAATAATTATGACAAACCATAAAGGCAAAAAGCTTGGCAATATGACAAATCATATATAAATGTGTATTTAACTATTTTAAGGTGAACACTGCCAACACTGACAGAATACTGTCAATAAAAAAGAAATTTCGTTTGTGGTCTGATACCATTAGTCAGAAGAAAGAAAATAAATAGGATGGCCAAGTGAGTCAAATTTACAGAAAATCTGCAAGACCAACCGATGTCTTCTGTGGTAAGATTCAACTTCCGTTTCTGTGTCCGATGGATTTGTACGGTGATGATGATGATGATGTCGTCGACGTCTGATAACAAAATACATAAAATACATTTATGAATCCAATTTCACTTACTTCTGCCATAATATACACATCAAACTGCTTTCAGCACATAATCATAACACACAACAGTAGAGCCTCTTTCGATAAATCAAATTTCCAGCGGGAAAACTCCTAGCCAATGCATTCAGTAAATGATTTTACTTAAAACCCCACAGCATGCATGAAAGATGACCTGCCTCTTGTAAGCTGGTGACTAATTCTTTTACGCAAAATGCAAATACATTATAGCCAAGGCTATTCAGACTATACAAAAAGTACCCAAATTACCATAAATTTTATACTACATGCTGGATAACAAAATGAAACAGCATACACAGGTGTACATTGATCACTGACTGGATAAAATCGTTCATCAAATACAGGCAGGAACCTTAACCATCTTTTCAGTACAGCTTCTAACTACAATTATTGCTATTTTTTCATTTATCAGGTATCACTATCTAACACAGCGGTCCTCAGGCTGTGGTCCGCTGACCAGTGGTGGACGGCGGCCGTCTGCTAAGATGGTCCGCGAATTGGCTCTATAATTTTCATGTTTTAATTAAAAAAGATAAATTCTTCGATTTTATAATTGTCTTCATTCCAATGACAGCATAAAACTTATAATATGTTTAATTTAAAAAAATCTAAGTAGATTATATTGCAATTATAAGAAATGTTGGAAATTTATAGGGCTGCATAATCACCAGCAGTACAAAATGTTAGTGGTGGATCGTGACTAGGTGACAAATTTAGAAGTGGTCCTTCCCTCTGAAATGGTTGAAATTGCTGATCTAATGACTAAACATGACAACTATAGAATAACAAGCTCAGAGAAAGTTTAAAATCAGCATACTCAGTACTACAAGTACAATTTGCAATGTGTTCACTGACCAATGTCTTTATGCACTATACTTAAATAACAGTGAAACAGAAATAAGAACTAAAATGTTTTAAATAGATTTAAATCAATACCTTGAGCAAAGCGTGGTATCACTTTCACTGCCAGATGTCAATCCTCGTCTTGGAAAATATTCACTGCGTACAGAAGTTGGCGACTCTCTACCTCCAGTGTACATGCTAAAACAATCTAAATTCGCTTTAAAAAATATCAGTTTTCTGCTGCCTCCAATATTACAAGCTGAATAATACATAAAGACCACTCAATGTATGTATCCTTGGATCCTATGAACTAAAAATGTTAAAGAATTCAACTACACAATGGCTCTATATTGAGTGATTACTGTAAAAAAAGCATTACATTGTAGTGGCTAATCGGTTAGAGTGCTCAGCCTGTTATGTATCTTCAAGGAAGTTATAGTACTGGGAACTTGAGCTAATTCTTCATTCACAATTGCTCTGCACTATTGACATTTGCATAGTTGACATTGGTTGTGTGTACCAATGAACTGTGGAAGGGTAACATCTTACACAGATGTTATATATTAATATATACCAGTGTCGCTTCAAAGGAAAATATGACAAGAGAGTTTCTCCTCACATATTCAGATTTATCAGATTAGTTGCAACACAGAGCTCTTCAATGGATTGAATATTGCTGCAACTATCATTCAGACAGATATTATTTAAAACTACAACATCAACACCTGAAGTTATAGACAACCACTCTAAAGAACAAACTATGCACATTGCACAAGTACCCTCTGTGATGTTGTTGACTTTCCCAAGGCGCCGACCGGGAAGTCCTTGTCGACTCAGGTCCAGAACTATACCCATCTCGACGGTAACACCTAATGTAAATCATATGGACAAATGTTCTTTGGACACTTGTAAGCACAGATTCCACATTCCACAGTAAACATTCATGGCAAATTGCCCTAACACTATAGCACATATAATGACTCTGTTCATGCACATATAAGTCAAGAAAAAAAGTATATTTTCTTGACATCTCTTCCACTCAGCTAGCACAGTATTCATGTAGGCAGTACTACCGGTAGTATCTTGTACTACCGATATCAATTTTTCCTGCTCCGGAGTAGTGTCTAATTCGGTATTCATGTGGCAGGCCAAAGGGTTTATGCTGGTAGTAGCCTACTCCAACTCTGCCCTAGGAGTATGGTCTCTACTACCAGCATAAACAATATGGCTGCCATTTCGCGATTCGACACCGTTCAAAGCGTCCGAGAGTGCTTAGGGATAGTCGGAATCCACTGAATTCGATGGGAGATGAAGACCTTTATAATGCGTTTCGATTCCGCCGTCACGAATTACTCATAATTTGTGACAAACTGGCGGAGGACTTGGAATTTGATGCCACGCCGCCACGTGTTTACGTGGCCTTTTGTTCAATGCCATCGGCCATGCGAGTAACATAATAATTACGTTACTCGCATGGTCGATGGCATTGAACCTTTACGTTGTAGAAAATAATGTATTATATTAATTGTCTCGGCGATCATATACTAACGAGGTGTAGGCCTATTTCACGCTCATGGGTGGCTAGTTGTAGCTATAAGATCGTCGTCGTTAGGGTGTGTTTCGACTATATTAAGTTTTGCTGGGTAGCCTCGAAATGATATGCGAGAAATATATGCACACCGTTGGTATATGATGGCATTTTTTCTACCACAGAATAAATAAAGTTTCACTGACAATGGATGATGTGCAATGTTAATTAAAGAATATACTTACTTAATATTGTGTGAAGCTCTAGGTTTACACAAAACACAGAGCGCTAACACACATGCGCATGCGCTGTGAGTATAACCACGTAAATCACTAATACGCGCAATATTTTCAACCGGAACAGGTAATCCAGCGCGTAAACGGGTTTCGTGAATTCCGACTTTGGCAGAGGGCATCGCTGCTACCGTTGTAGGCCCTACACCGGTAGCAGGATACTACCGGTAGACTACCCTTATATTAATACCGCCCCTGGAACTGAGATAAACACATGTGCCTATTTCAAAAAGAGATTATATATGAAGTCAAGCGATATCAGCAAAATCATTTTCTCAGTGCGAGTATTACCCTGAACCGAGAAGCCAAACAACTTAATTTCTCCGACAGACACAACATGAAAAGCATTATGTCTAACATACTTGTTTACAGGCTGAGGAAGGATTACAGCTGACATTGGACGAGGCATTCTTGTAAAGTCTAAAATTGAAACTTCACCATTCAACATTCACAATCTTACTATTAAGCAACAATCACCTAATAAAACATCAATTGACATCATTAAGCAATTTTTAGTGAATGATTTGCTCAAGGTACCAACACAAGAACTGTTTGGTCGAAGCTCGAACCCACATTTTCCGCAGTACAAGGTGAATGCAATAAATCCTTTACTCGCAAACACAGCATTATATACACCCTATGTGCCACAGCTTAATCCTTCGGCACACAGAAACTGGTTTTCAGTTTGTTATCCCTAGAGTTATCAAGGTCGCGGGTCGAAAGGGTTAAACACTTAAAATGTGAAGCAAAGAACTCCGATAACATAGTGCTCATATCGTTGTTTTAAAAACAATGAATTTAGCCTAACGAATATCTCATTCCGCATATTTTTAATCAAATGGGACATTTGAGTCAATTATAAATGACACTCAAACATTCAGGTAAGTGCATTTATAACTATTGCTTTAAATAACTTACAAAATGAAAGAATCAGGAAATAAACCCTGAGGTATGAAAGATTGAAAGATAGATAATATATAAGGATAGTGTTAAGATTATCTGGTGCCGTTGTGTACTTTGTGTGCCAAGCGCTAGAAACGCATAAAATGTGATTTAAAAAAGAGACCTTCTGGACAGCTCTCGCTGCCGGATATTGCTCTGTGTGGCTTTCTTTGGCTTGGCCGACGTAAGATCATCTGATCAGGTCTTTCGTTGGAATTTGAAGATCGGTCGGATTTGCTATATTTGCCACTGAAAGCATTACACAAACCCGTCAATATAACTGATACAAACCAATGGAGCAAGCTGACCAAGAGCCGAGTGACTGCAAATGATAAGTTCTTCCTCAAGAATCAGTGTTCACCATATAGTCAACTCTATAATACACTACATTAATAATAATTTAATAATGACTATAATCCTCTGCATTGGCTTGGCACTATTTGATGATGCTGAGCATTGAGCAATTGTGTTTTATTAATTAACATATTTCTATACGACCCATTCAAATCCATTTACTACTCAGAGACGGTCCAGATCACAGCCGGAGGGAGGTGTGTCGGAGTCAACACGCCGAAGTGCCTCAAGCAATTGTGAGTGAAGGACTTGCCTAAGGTCCTTACGCGGCGGGTGAGATTCGAACCTGCAACCTTCGGTTGCAAGGCGGCGACATTCACCACTACAATATCGTGAGGAAGAACTGTGACCATTTTGGAAAGTCTCTAACCTGCGCACTTGACAATGCAAGATCAGTATTGAGCACTTCAACCCATAGTTACTGAATTGCAAAGGCAACTATTTCTATCAGAAATCCAGCAGAGTCCTTAAGCATTCTAGGATTTATCTGATTATATGACATTCTCAAGCAATCTATATCTACATTCTAATGTAGAAACAACCATCCAATCGAGTAAATTTCACAATTACACAAAATTCTGAAGAGAAACCCTTTACAAAACTTTCTTTTTATGACAAGAATAAGAGTCGCTGGCACCCAGGACTTAAGAAGTGCAGACAATAAATAATAAATGAAAATCGGACTGACCTATAACGATGTTTGGAGCTGAATGATAAAAGTCGGCTCTTCGACTGATGAAAACTATGACTAGCAGATGTCAACCTACAAACACATCCCACTCTTTCTGTCAACTTAACATGTTTAAAGCAATCTGACATTCTGAAGACATGACCTCAGTTTGTGCTTGAGTTCACACAAAAGAAAGTATCTGATCAAGAAGAATACATTGCCTAACTTATAACCGACATACTCTACAGCAGCAGTTCTCAACATTTTAAGACCAAAGGACCACTTATTTTGGTCATGGACTACCATTGAAATCCTTGCCGCAATTTGGTGCAATTATGATGACTATATCTTCTTTCTTTTTCTCCGCCAGGCAACATCAACGATGGGGCCTAGACATGGTGTTTCAATGTTGAGGTTTCTTGGTCCTTTTGTCAGGTGGTGACTAGTCTTCTCCTGGCAGGGTAAGGAAGCCAGTGTGCCTATTTATCTACCTCTTTTGCCCTTGGGTGTCCCTTCAAACACCTTCCTCATACGTTATGTTAGCCAGCACTTACAGCATTCCTGGAGAGCATGTCCTCCTCGTGCTGATGGCCTAACCTCACCAGGCAATCCCTACTTGTCTGTTCAGTATGTGGATGCACTTGTCGTGTTTACACACTGGTTTCGAGGATACAATAATATCCTCCCACCATGATGAGGTGCAGGCAGGATTTTGGGAGAGTAAGATGCATTTAAAGTTTATATTGTGCGTGAATAAAATAATAAATTTGATAACATTCAGTAAAGAACAATTTATCATCATAACTCAGTGAATTAGTAGTTGAAGAAACAGTAAGAAGACAGGTCTTCTTAATTGAAAACTAAAAATTGTAGATCTTGCTCGCAGACCACCAGACACATGGCCACCGATGGTCCACGACCACAGGTTGAGAACCGCTGCTATACAGGATAAGACGGTCATATAGCACTGGTTAACTTCACCAGGTGAGGTGATTCAATTCTGTAATTGATGTTATTTTCAGTCCATGGAAAATAATACCTCATATTGTTTAAGAATTAAGACAAGAACTGTTCAGCCTCACCATCACTTCGTTCTGTTGAGGATAAATACACAACACTTCTGAAGCATTTAACTAAATTCACTTCAGCAGGACTATATAAGCGCCCATTTAAGTTATAGTAATTGCTAATATAAAAAAACGATGGGCATAACTCATGTACAAAATGCACAGATAAGAAAGAACACAGTGAATGCAGATTAGCGATTAAACAACGATGGACATATGTGTATAAACAGTTTGAAAATGACCTCTGCAACTCACCTGAAGAACGAGTGATATTCGACGCAGCACTTATACAGATGCTTACACGCTTGTTTCATTGAGCATTCAAACGTGTAAGTGTTCTCTTCGTTCTAAGATGAAGACAAAAATTTCATCATTCTTCTGAACTGATACATTTGCTTGAAATCCTCAGTCTTAAATGTGTAAGAGCTGCATGTAACGCTGGTAGAAACTCCACCTCTGGAAACTAATATAAATGATGCTGTTTTAATTCCAAAAAGTGTTCACAACACATAAAGTTCTTTCGTCACAAGTAAAGATAAAAATAAGGAACATTAAGCTTAAGATAAACTCAAATTTTTAAAATAAAACAAAGAATCTGCTTACATTTCTATCCCGAGCTTTGATCAGAAAGGTTTTGTTTTTATAGGTAATCTTGGAAACTCTTGGCCTGCAAAAAATCATAAAATGGAGAGAATAGCCTTTACCAATAGTTCCAAAGTTATGCATAATATTACCTATTTCACAACTATCATCCTGGGTTAGCCCTTTGATGACAGGAGCAATTACTTTCAAATGCATGTTAATACATGCTCATTGTTAAAGCAAAATAGTTTGGGAATAACACAATAAAACCAGAACACAAAAGTTCATTGCAGAAAACCAGACACTTAAACAACAGAATGTAATAACAAAAACTGAATGCCCAATTCCTGTATATCTGAATATCCTGTGACAAATACAAATAAACCCAAGTCATCCAGCAAACTAATACTGCATTAATGTCTGAATATCAGCAATTGAATTTATATGAAAGAGTTTTTCAACACCATCCATTGGACTTGAACTAAAACCACTCAACTGGAACTTCCATTCTTCCTTGCATTTCTGCCACATTGACATCACAGGGACATTCCAGCTCTGCAAAAACCCGATGGATTAGCCAGCAGCAGCAACTGGATGCAGAAAGTGACTAGAAGCTCACCTTTCTCCACAGACCAAAACACCAGGTGTGCAGTTACGAGTCAGCGACATTGGGAAACAGAAATCTCACAGGCAGGAGGTCACTTAAATTGCTATGCATGCAGCACATTTTATTGTGAAAGATGCTGTGCTAAAGTTGATTGACACATGCATAATAATTTGACACATCGGTCTTGTTCTTGTAAACGACAATTCCACTTGGCGAAAGTTGTTATGCACAATGCTGAGTATGTCCTGATGATTACAGTAATAGATTACTTGACTTGACTTACATATATATACACGATATAATAACATAATAGATTCAAAACATTCGGAAATCCATGCCATAGTGCGACTGCAATCATAATTTGGCTAAGGCCTACACTGAGACTGGCCAAATAACTATTTAATACATGAATGTGAAATTGTGATAAAGTCAAAACATACCAGAAATAATTTGACACTTTGGTCTTGTTCTTGTAAACGACAATTCCACTTGGCGTAAGACCTAAGAAATAATCAATATTCCCATCTCCCTAAAACCAAACAAAATATACAAGCTAGACACCATGATGCAGCAGTAACAAAATTACATTGTTCATTGATGTTGACACCGATAAACCAAAAACTGCTTAAGAAATTAAAATTGCAACAAAACCACATTGCTCATTGATGTTGACACCGATCAACCCAAAGTGAATTCGATTCACACCCAAGCCACACACGGGGACCTTCAGCAAATCCTTCACTCACAACGGCTCATGGCGCATGTTAACTCCAACACACCTCTGGGCTTTGGTCGAGACTGCCTTTGAGTAGTAGTGTACGGTACTTGAAGAGGCGATATATAAATAAGTAACAAACAAAATAAATTAGAGTAAGAGAAGCAGCATTGTAAATTGTAATAGCATGTTCTGTGCTATGGTGCTGTAGAGTGCAGGGGTAATTGCATTCATCATTCTACAAATAACAGGCCTATTCAGAATGATGAATTACTTACCACAACGGGATGCAGATCTACTCCATACATATCCAACCATTTCACTTTATCCAAATAGTGATATTCTGCAACCGAAGGAGCTTGACCTCTGAAATGACAACATAACAGATACAGTATACAATTTTCATGTCAAGTGCCAGTTATTCATTACAAACTCATCACTTTCAACATAAAATCGAAATTTAATTAGTTAAGACTTAAATGCTAATGTCTACTACAATATTTTAAAATTATACAGTGAAACGAAGCAAAGGAACTTTTGCATACACCGTGCACAAAGAGGCCATAGCACCAGAGTGCAATAGCAAGCAACAATGACGATATTCTATGCTATGATCTATATTTGTTTCTACAACTGCTTCTCTAGTCTGCCAGACATCTCTGCTACAGTTGTAAAAACAATAGATGGCTTTAACTCTTAGTAGTAATGCAATAGAATCAAGATGCCAGCTGTAGTTGTCATCTAGATAAAAATTACGAGAAGGTATTAATTACCAAAGACATAGAGAAACGCAACCTGCATAAAATAATTAAAATCAGCCAATAAAGAGACAAAATTTTAAAAGACATCAAATTTTAAGTTAATCTGTTTTAAATTTGCTGAGCTGTTCTGTCGCACTCACTTGAGGGTGCGATGGATGCTAGCAATTCTGTTCTCAAAATCCAATGTTTGGTTTGGAATAAACGAGAACTCAGAAACATATCCTGGCTGATGTAGTTGCGAATTATAGTCTCCAAGTTCGGCTTAAATTCAAATAAAGATGTCACAATGGAATTAATTACACCAATCCAAACATGGCATCACTACAGTTTGGCTAAGAATAAAACGAAAACTTCAGAAATAGCAGAGCATTTGAAAACATATCTCGACTGACCCTCCAGTCCACATGTTTCCACAGTTTAATGACAGCTCGTAACAACAGAAGCCGTTGCTGTCGACAGAAATTTGTTCTTTGGCATGTACTGATTTCAGTTTGTCCAAAGTATGTTATTCGATATAATCTTCTAATATTGTACAGCATTCAGATTGTAATATACAGCTGCATTACAAAAGCTAAGAGCAATATCATATGGCAGTATCACAGCATTAATCACTGTAGACATTACAAAATATACTGGTAAGGAGATTGAATCTCAATTTCAGTCAACTCTGTTCAAGAGCATATACTTACACTGGACAGCATAGGCCGCCAATTGAGCTGCTAGTTCAATGGGAACTGGAAGACGTCCCTGATCAACGTCCCTCTTCACCTGCAGGAAGAACTGGTACCTTGTGATCTCTTCGTGCAGCTTGCAAGGATCGACCGCATAGAATTTCACTCCAAAATAAAGTATGTGAGGAAGTTCCGTTGCTGAATTATAACACAAAGGCTTAAATATAAAATACAACCAATATAAATAACTTATTCCTTAACAACAATTCAGAAGTGCATAACCTGTGACAATTCTTTCCACTAGCTATTATCAGATTTCCATGGCTAAGCTGTGAGTTTATGTTCAACAGCAAATTAAGTAGAACTTTCACAGTCTGAAACCAAAGTATGTTACAACTTTGGTAATTTCCTTCCTTATGCATGACCTACTTGTTCCGGTCTATTTCTTTCTGTGTTCAGTTGTACTAGTGTTGTCACGGGATTCGACTTTGCCTCCACTTCTTCAATTCAGATATTCTATGTCTTTTAAACTTTTCTCACGCTCTCCTTCCTCCTGCATCTCTCTTTCTCCTCTTTGTCTCTCTCTCTCCACAGTCTGTCTCTCTTTCTCTCTCTACTGATCAAACGTTGGCTAAAAATATCTGGTCCCAATGGATAACCATTCTGATGGCTCCCACAAAGGCTGCAAGCAAATCAATTTCAGACAAGTGCATGTTAATTCACCACTGGACATTAATTTAATAGCAGATATGGCAGAAGTCCAGACTGCTTTGGCAACAGACATCAAGATCAGATAAATATCATCCGCTACAGCACCAATTCATAGACATCTGTTTGGTCAAATTACTGTGCATACACACACACACCTCCAAGGAATTTCAATATCATTTGCTTGACATCTACATTAATTAAATATTGATGAATTTGGAAACAAATCATACCTGGTAGTTGTGAACTGATTGCCTTGGTCAAATCTAACCACAGCTGCAAAAAAGAGTA
>JAQFXW010000470.1:0-18809 GCA_034693945.1 Dendrobaena attemsi
CGTAATCGCTGGTCGACAGTAGCAGTTCAGTGTTTATCTGCAATCTTCTCAAGTTTACCTGATCTAGAGCAGTTCAAGTTACTGTGGATTTGAAATGCGGAAGGGATAAGTGTCCTTGATAATACTAAGGACACAGACGATGCCATAAGGCGTAAGACCATCCATCCAATTACTGTTGTTGCCCAATTGCCAGAGATCTTGTAAAAGTAATTTAAAGAATCATAGCAGACAGATTACAATATTTTATGTAAGCTTATTGGAAATCTGCCTTACAGAATAATGGCATATCTTGTGATATTATTTGCAGGCCCTATTTAGTGAACTGCTATATTTTATACTAGCTGGGGTACCCGGTGTTGCCCGGGAGGGACAGGTTTTTGGCCCTGGACACCATGGTAGCGGTGACAACGGGGAATGCGAACGCCTCCACTGGGTGTCTCAGGCCCACACTGACACCGTAGCGAAGGAGCAGGCGTGCCTGGGGATGTGAAATTTCGTTTGGAAATGGCCCTCTGCTGGGTGTCCCGTGGCCACACCGACACAGGAGCCAGCGAACCTGCAAATTAAATACGATATAAAATAACTGAAATGGGTTAACTTCTTCCCATTGGGAAGAAACATATCGCTTAGTTTGTTCCATTTATTTCTGAAATGGGTTACTTTTAAACTTCCAAATAAGGGGATTGGACCTTGTGAGATTGGTCATATGTTATGTTCTAAGTTAGTTCATGCTGGAGACGTTTTCTGATTATGCGTGTCTGCGTTACTTGTAGGATTTCTAGTAACAATTCTGTGTTCTTAGTTTTGCTAATAATGCTTTACAGTTTCTCTGATTTGTATGGCATAGTTTGCTTTGAGTAGAGTGTCTGAGCTGTACTTCTTTGCAGTTCTCTTGCACGGACAATTATGCCTATTCCGGCGTCCATTCCAGATGTAAACAGCCTTTTCTGGTGAGTTGATCATTTGAAAAGTGACCTCAGTGCATGGCTAGTTTGCCGTAACTTAGGCTTCGTTTCACATGATTTTATTTGCAGCTATGCGTAATTACGCCATTCCTGACATAACAAATGCCTATGTGATTTTCCTGAAGAAGAAATGTAAGACCAGCTTTTATATCAAGAGATAACTAATCATTGTTATATAATTAATCACTGTTATAAATTTTTGTTCCGTCGGTTAATTGGTCTTATTCTGCAACTTTTGTGGAAGCGTTCTCATAATGAGTTTCATGTAATATTTCTTTTCCTGTCTTTCAAGTTTTTGGCCTGGCGAATTGTAAGTTATTATTTTGTTGGAATTCATATAATTTTGCTTTGTTTGGTCATTCTTCTGGGGTTTCCCATTGTGAGTTCAAGGGTTCATGGTTTTGATTTTTTTTTGTAGTTACAGATTGTTGTCTCTTAAATGACAGATTTGATTTCATTTGATTTCATTAACCTTCTTTATGAGTTCTGATGCCCAAGTTCTAAGAAGCCATTATGGCCTCATTTCAAGTGTTGAAGCACGACCGTAATGATGCTAACATTTAGCTTATTTCAAGTAATTTGTTAACATATTTTATTTTGTTATCTTAGTACCTTTAAGCAGTACTTTTCAAAACTGCTCCAGCCTTTTTCCTTGCAATTTGTGCATGTATCTTCTTAACCATATTTAACTTTTACATCAATTATCTGCAGAAAGCTATGACTGAATGTCATTATTGGCTTAGTAGGAATAATATTATCTAGATCTAAATGACTGTAGATTTAAGTGATATGAAGCTAACAATTAACGATGTTAGTTTTGGGCTTCTTTTTGTTATGCTTTGCTTTCCATAGCTAAGAATTTATGTCTAAATTCTACTAATAAGATTATTTTCTTGTTTGAGATGATGACAGAGTTTAACCGCTTTGCATCACTCTGTGCATTGAAAAATACTGTAATTTGTT
The DNA here is from genome assembly GCA_034693945.1 of Dendrobaena attemsi. NCBI lineage: Eukaryota > Metazoa > Annelida > Clitellata > Crassiclitellata > Lumbricidae > Dendrobaena > Dendrobaena attemsi. The sequence continues at coordinate 1,929 of JAQFXW010000470.1, forward strand.
CAGGTAAATCGAGATTACGTGATGACTGTGTCAGCTCATATGTGTTCTTATGATTGCATGACACGCTTTGACACTGAATTGATAAACTTGTGTTAACTGCTGTGGTAAATGAGTCAGCCGATTAACGTCATCGTTTACACAACGTATCTTGTCAGTTTCCTATGACTCACTTAACAGTTGAGTTCTATTGAGTTCATGAGTTCTGCATTTTAGGTGATTTAATTTGTTTTGGAAACTAGGTCATACAACTGCTGCATTCAAGTCATTAGTTGCTGTTTAATTTGTAGTAATTGAACAGCAAATTGTTTTTTAAAATTTGTAGCAGCAGTTCAGTTGCTTGTTGTCAGTGTACTGGAACTTTGTTTAAGTAGGTTTCTCAGGACAGAGTTGATAAGCAAGTTACTTTAGCTTCATCGATAACTTTGGTGGAATCCATACTTTTTTGCACCCAATTTTGGCATGCGCTGAAGGTCAGGTACTTTGATTTGTTTTGGATCAAATAGTAAGTCTGTTAAACATACATGCATAGTAAATAAGATTAAGTTTGATAAATTAAATCTGTAGTTTCTTGCATGACGTGCTTTTGAAACGATTGCTTTGTGTTCTAACTCAAGGCATAAACTTCAGGACAGGTATGTCGGACGTGTTCCAGTGTGAATGTTTTGTTTGAAATTCAACAGCAAAGCATTTCTTTGCAAAGATGTTCGAATTTCATAAACTTATTTCTCATCTGCTAGTTTTTATTGCTTGCATGTCACTGTAGAATGCATTTTCAGCATTGCCTTTAGTTGTCGACTATGATCATGTATTTTGAAATCCTTTTACTCTTTCGTACTTTTGTTATACTGTGATCACATTTGTAGCTGTGATTCTATTTTCGTAGCAGTTTGTCTACAGTAGTTGCATTTTGTTGGGAAATAGTTTTCTTGTGCTGGAAGAAAGTAACTCTTTTCCTGTTTTTGCAAAGAAGTAAATAGCCCCTTCTTGTGTGTTTGCAAGGGAGTAGCTCTTTTTTGTGTATTTGCAAGGAAGTAACTCTTTTCGTGTTTTTGCAAGGAAGTAAATAGCCCCTTGTGTGTTTGCAAGGGAGTAACTCTTTTTGTGTGTTTGCAAGGGAGTAGCTCTTTTTGTGTATTTGCAAGGAAGTAACTCTTTTCGTGTTTTTGCAAGGAAGTAAATAGCCCCTTCTTGTGTGTTTGCAAGGGAGTAGCTCTTTTTTGTGTATTTGCAAGGAAGTAACTCTTTTTGTGTGTTTGCAAGGGAGTAACTCTGTTTTGTGTGTTTGCAAGGAAGTAGCTCTAGTTTGTGTGTTTGCAGGGAAGCCTGAGAAGTAGCTCTTTTTATGTATTTGCAAGGAAGTACCTGAGTTTTGTGTGTTCTCATTTGCATCTACTCCTTTGATTTTGATTTCTAGCTGAATATCTTTTCTTGACTGCACTTTGAATTTAGAAATTCTTTATGTGCGCTTTTATTTTCTTGTGCTCACTGTTGTAATACAGCAGTGGGCAGGAATGGAAATCTTGATTCTGTTGTGTGGAGTGTATTTAGGCTTTTGTTTTGTATTTGAGTGGCTCAGGTCAGAGAAGCGCGTAAAGTTCAAACTCTGCATTCTTGCGTAAAAATGTCTCCAACAACTGTACAAGACGCTAGTATTAGGCCAATATCAGATGAACCAAATAGAATAATAGATTGCAGCTGGAATCTCCAAAGTCTACTGATGTATTTGTGCCATCAATTAAATTAAATGGGTGATCGGTGCTTTTGGGCAGATGGCTCATGTGCCTGGAACAGTCTTCCTGCCCCAAGTCAAGAGGTCAAAGGCATTTTAATATGTTTTAAACTCTGATAAAATTTGACTAGCTATTGTATCACCGTGAATGTAGCATGATACTGACGAGGCTAATTCAAATGGTCTTAATTACAATTGCGATCTTTTATCTTCGATGTATATATGACGCACAATATTTCTACTCAGTTATTTAGTACTTTAATTAGGTTCCCTTCCAAGAACAGGAACATGCAAGGTTTTTCCAAATTTTGAGTTCTAAACACAATGTCATCTAGTCTCGAATTTAAGTGGTTATACTATTTGTGTTCACGTAAAGTGGAATATCTTGGCACAGCTGACCTATGTTGCTTTTGAGTGAAGTCGCTTGAGAAAAATGCTTGATTTGTGTGGAGTTTCTGTTGTAAAACTGTGTGTATTTTTATCATCAAGAATATTGTTAGTATGTCTCAAGGCATTTGTGCTGCACCTTACACTTCTAAGTCTTGCTATGTAATCATTCGAATGAAACAATTCTATGCGGATATAATGAGAAATTAGCTACGCATTTTGCGCACTTTCCATAAGTTAAAAAAACGTAAAAGGTCTCATGTGACCATGTATTGGTGTGGGGCTCACCTTATGAAGAAGAATGTGTGGACAGCCAATTTGGGACCTAGGACTCTTGAATTAGCCCAGAATGTACAGTTGGACACCCTCGATTAAGTACATGCCATGTACTTAAATGTTTGATGATGAAACTTCTGATTACAGTTCTTCTTTGCTACAATTCTAATTTTAAAAATAAATCATAAAGAAAAGCAATAGCTGAGCTAAGTGAGTATGTGTATAAAGTTTCTGTGCTGAGAAGATGAGTGTTGGTTTGGAAAGGCTGTCCGATGATCCTGCATATGGGATCACTTCTTCAGAGGCGTTGAAAATGCTCCTCTCAGTGTCATCAAGTAAGAACAATGTTGTCTCCTGTGACGATGAAAAAAGATGGATGCAATTAAAGGTGACGACAGAAGTCGTCCTTGTTTCAAAGGACCAGATGCTTTTTTCTCGTTGACTAACGATCTCATTAACTGTGCGTCTGTAGCGGCCTCTTTGTTGCTGAACTGCCCCCGACGTGGTTGGCTTTCGATTTGCATGTCAAGATACATGGTGTGTCCGGTGGGGTTTAATCGTAATCGAGAATCAGCTTCTACTTGTGGACAGTGATGTATTGGACAACTGAACTAATTGGAACTGTGGCATCCAAGTCTATCTGGAAGTGGTCTACTGACAACAGCCACTGATGTGGCTAAAATGCACTTTGCAGTTGGTATCTGGTAGACAAGCACTACTGCTGTGACATTCATGTGGTCGGCTGTTTAGACGCTTTAAGGTGTTGCAGCAAGTACGTTGACGGTTCAGAGTCTTGACTAACAGTCAAGGGACTTGGAACACATTGGCTTAGTATGGATCAAGTGTTTCGACGGGAATCGGTTGGAATGGACTCCATTTGCATTGCGTTGAACTAGGTTGAACCGTTTCAGACTTTCTCTGCACTTTGTTTTCCTTGATAACGACGTTTCTGCTCTTAATGGCATTTGGCATCGTATGGATTTGTGCACAATGGCACTTTTGTAAGGTTCTTAAATAATATAGCAACTGTCGTGATATATACATGCATGTAACCATTGCAATGTCATGCATACATATATACGATGGTATACATGACTACGAGTGTCATAGCTGCTCATGTTTGCTGTTAAAGGATAACATTGCTTTCTGAAGTGTAATCCATTGGCTGTGTGTTCGTCATCATTGGTCTGTTGCTTTGGTTGCCTGGCATCTTGCGGAATTTTCTTTCTGTGGCTTGCTCCAAAATACAAGAACTACTTTGTGATCCACACGTCCTCAATTCTGGTCCAGAATCTGAGGTTCATGTTACCAGCACATATTGTGGCATATTTGTTTGCGCATATACAACTATGCATTTATAATGCACCTTAATAAAACAAAATCTTACTCAAGGGCTGGTTACATTAATATCATTGCTAATCAGTCATAGTACTTGGAGAATGAATGAGTCTTCTGTTTAGATTTAGAAGTGTTGAAGACAAAATCTACTTCCAATTGTTGCTGGTAAAGAGTTCCATTCAGCTGGACCTGCTACTTAAAACATCCTGTGTTCTTGCATTCTGCCACGAGCGATTGGTGTGATGGGTTTCACGATCAGTGATCAGTTGTGTATTTGGTGAGGCTAAGCTAATTTTATGTTGTATCTGAAAGGCAAAGAGGAAAGTTCTCCATTATCACTACAACTATGACACTCGTCCATACTTAACAAGTGATCACAGAGCTATAAATAACCAAGTAATCTCCTGTCTATGGACACGCATCACGGCATGTGGTACATAGATGTGGCCACAGTTGGAGCCTGAGACTAAAAATATCGAGACCAATCAATCAGTTTGGTGGCTGCAATTACTAGAATGAGATTGGTTGTGGGAATCTGTTCCCCCAGGCAACTACCAGAAAATGGATGTGACGCAGTTCTACAGGATCCTCGGTCTTTGTTGGTGCTAGGGAATTTCTGTTGTACGCTGAATCTTGTTGCTCAGTTGCAGAGACTGCTAATAACCATAACCATAACCACACTTTTATTGCACCAGTGCATGAATGTATCAAGTGATTCATGTGACAACATAGAAGCAGAGGAGCAAAGGGAGAGACCCAAAATGGCCTAATGTGACTACCTTGAGTTGAAGCACAGGAGTACCGTATCTAAGCATTTATATAGCACACCTTACTGAATTTACCTTTCAGACGTGCTTGAATTGGTTCAAGGCCACGAGCATAAAGATGGGGGTTTGAGAAGAGTGAATGAAGTTGAGAAAGGGCCAGACAGGATGAGGAGCGAGCAGAGGGAGGAGCACGTTCCAGAGAGAGGGGCCAGCAGAAGAAAACGACCTTGTCTGTGTGGCTGCTGTTCTAGATCGATTGGCCAAGAGTTCAAGCTGACCTGAGGAGAAGAGCGGCCAAAGAGAGGAAGCGGAAAGAGGACGAAGGATGATATTTTGGACCAAGGCCCCATTGTGACTTGAATATAAGGGAGAGGATTTTGAATTGGAGTCATGGATTGAGCACTTAGCCTTGCTTGAAATGCCGGGTCTCCTCTGATAAGGGGACGTTGAACAAGTCCTTTGCTTGCACACCTCAGCGTCACTGATTTACGTTTACAGTAGACACAATCTTGCGTAATAAATGCATGATGATAATGGTAATGATTATGATAAAAAAATTATGGATCCGATTGACACTCCATAGTCTGTTACAGTGTCCAAAAACGATGAAAAGAAATATGAATAGAGTAGCATAAACTGAAAGGGTTTTATTTATGTCGAGGAGTTATGACAGTTAAAGATACCATGCAGGACCATTGGAATATATATATATATATATATATTGTAGCTTTGTCATTATTATACAAACAGTGGCATGTTTGTGTCTGCTGATTGTCAAGCAGTTGAACCAATTAAAGGTGGTCCCATTGTTGGGTGGCCATTTCTTTGTCTGTATTTGCACTTGAATGATCTTTGTGGTCAAAGCTGCACTTGATAAATACTATTTACTGGGACACTCCTGGTACGGCCAAGCCATGAGTGGGGGTGGGCGATCTTATTTTCCAACTAACACGAGACAAACCACATAACAGAATAGCGCCTTTTGGCAGCTAACAGAAACTTAAAATAAATAAATTACTGCCTCTGTGGGGCTTGAACCCATGATCGCCGGATCTGACACTGCTCAGCTTATCGACCAACCGCTCTCTCCGCTAAGCCACAGTGCGCTACCAATACATCTTGCAAACTATGTCAAACTTAATAGGACTGGATAGTTGTGGCTTGATTTTGATGATGGCTTGTACATTTTCGTTAATTACATTTATGTACAATTGCTTTGATCCATACATTTCTGTCACTTGCTATCTGTCATGTCATTCGCAGCGGTTCCCCGTCACTTCTTATGCCCATGGCTACCAGGTTTTAATGGGATTTGTCCCTTTCTGGGCAGCCCTATTTGAGATTTATCCATCTTCACTTTATAATTTGCCATGACTTGTTATAAGATATTTTCCCCCTTGTAATTTCTTGTATGCTGTGATTTTTGTTGCTTCTCAAAGAAATTGCATTGAATGGAATTGAATTGGTAGCCACATAACAGGCTTAGACTCGTACTATCCGCTTTACAAGCTGGCTGATCGCTCTCGTAGATGATATTGGAATTGGCTTGCGACGTTTTATCCTTCATTTTGTTTTTGCATTTTTACTCCTACCTATTTGTTTGTGTGCTACTAGTGTGTTCCTGATTTTCTTTGATTCATGACCAGTTTAAAAATTTAGGCCTGTGCTAAACAAAGAATGTCTCGGGCATAACGGATCTCTTTCTTAAGATTTTATAAATGTGAATTTAAGTATAATTTGAGAGATGCAGTTTCATAAAGGAGTTTCTTTATGTTGGTATATTATAAATTATGAACTATTAGTTTTTTATGCCCATTAATGAAAATGAAAATTTGAAAAATTAACAAAATGATATATATAATGTAAGAAATTTCTTCGCATCAGCAAGATCTGCATTTGCAATGATGAAGCTGAAAATTGATTATATTAAGTTATAATAAATATTGCAAGTAAGCGATTTCTGATATTCACGTTGGTTTTATAATCAACAAGTGAATGCAATATGGATTCTGTAATAGTGTCGTATTAATTAATTATTGATGTAATGTTATTACTCTTGTAATATTGTAATATAAATTAGTTAAGGTAAGATTATAGTACCTAGTACTGAATTTGAATATGACCACTGTAAATGAAGCTCCTCATGGGCACTCCCGACCTGACGAAAGTTGTCCAAACCACAATGGAAACGAATGGGTGTTAAACACTTACGGAAATGTGGTAAAGAAAGACCTAGAAGGAGGTTGCCAAGTAAACTATTTCAGAAAGATGAATCGAGTGTGGTACAGCTTTAATGGAGCACTTCAGAAGTTCAAGTCATGGGACAACTAGATTGCCTTCAGTGGCAGAATGATGGAAACTGCTGCCTGCTATGGACGACTCAAGCACACAGACTTTCCCAAGATAGATATTGTAATATCAGTGAATTAGTGTTGATGTTGATTATCCTTGAAAGAGTAAAACTGGCTGAATTGCAGGTCAATGTCTGGCCAGCACTTGAACAATTTTGGCCACCAACGGAAGTTATCGAAGGGTCACAGCAAAGACTTCACCGTGGCGACACCAGAGGAATTTGTCAAGAGATTCGGTGGTGATCGAGTCATCAACAAGGTAAGTCTTTGTCTTTGATTTGTCAGGGAAATGCTTTTTTCAAGTATAGCAAACTTCATTTTTCTGCCTACATTTTTTTAATGTGTACTCTTCGGTTTATAAAGTTATTACTGTTGTAATGTATGATAGTATTTTTCTACATAAGAAACCAACTTATAATCTTCTCATGTCTATCATGGCTGTTTGTATTTTCTGATAATACCTACAAAATTTCTTCGAAAATTGAATGCATTGGTTTTATTATTGTCTTTTGCCTATCATTCTGTTAATGCATTTCTTTAGGTAGGAGGTTAATTGATAGTGTCAGATATCTTTCCATCAGAGAATATTGACCCAAGCTTGCTATTGAGTGGATCAATATTTTCTTTGTTTGGCTTCAGTTATTGTTGGTTTGAGTATCTGAGTAGATGCCTTGAAGAGATGCTAGAATCAGTTCACATTGATTGATTGATTGATTGATTGATTGATTGATTGACATAATTGTGAAGCAATATCACTGTCATTTCATGCATGATCGAGATGATGAAAATAAAGCCTTGACAGAGTAGATCTGTCCTTGATATCTAGACAGTAGTATGATGGTTAAATAACATTGATCTTTCTGCAATGCATCAGGGAAGCTACTAGGGTAATTAACATCACATGAGTGATAATTAAGAAGAAACTATGACAAGGATGATAATGTTCTTGTTGATGTTAGGTCTTGATTGCCAACAATGGCATTGCTGCTGTCAAATGCATCCGGTCGATCAGGCGCTGGTCGTACGAGATGTTCAAAAACGAAAGGGCCGTGCGCTTTGTCGTCATGGTGACGCCCGAAGATCTGAAAGCAAACGCCGGTACCTGGAACGATAAGTTTTTTTTCGTATCGATTGTTATTGCGTGGTTGCTATGCTGTCATCTTTTCTTCTTGTGGTTCTCTGCTCTTTAGCTGGTTCAAATGTCCTTCGTTGCCATTTTTCCCTCTGTTCACCTGAATCTCTTGAGCCTTTCGTTTATAACCATCGTTCATCATGAAATCCAACATTACCTGTCTTGGTCTTCATCTCATCTTTTCACTCTCCATTATTCTTTTGATCACTGTTCTGAGCAGGTAATCACCTCTTAATGCTTCTCCAATCCATTTTCTTTGTCTTTCCTTGGTGGTCCTTATCATTGTTCTTTCTTCTTCAATCCTGCCAAGTACTTCTTCGTTTGTTTCGTGACATTCCATTCAGCTGATCGTCTCCGTTCTTAGCGAGGTTTACATTCCCGGAGACTTCTGTTTCTTTGTATCTTGTTTTCTCTTGGTCCACGTTCTGAACTACACTCCATTCCAGTGTCTTCATTCTTTTCTCATGTTTATTTTTTTCCCTAAGTTACATTAATGCCTCTATTCCTGCTGCTATTCAAATATCCGAACTGCTACTCCAAAGGTATTTAAGAGCAATAGCACCAGATTATGCATGAGAGGGAATGTCCTGAGATCGATGTCCATTGGACGGTTGATTCTGGCTTGTCAGAGTGAGGCAGAGCTACTATCATGGCAGGTTTTTGTTGAGGATGAAACAGCTGGCAAGGCAGAGATGCAGGAAGATTATTCCGGGCACATTCCTCTGGCACAATGCATGTTCAGCTGTTATCTGAACTGTATACTTTGCAACTTGTTGGCTGGAATCGGTGTGGATAAGCATGCATGTCTTTTACTGGTGACACTTCTAGAACTTGACCGAGCTATGTTGCAGCTATGTGATTAAAAAGTTCACACTTAATTACATCAAACATCATTGAGGCTGGATGTTAACCAGAGTGCGATTAGCAAAATTTTGGATTGTTAAAGAATATACTTACTTACACATGGACCAGTGAACCTTTATGCTCAAGGTCTGAGTACTTGTAGAAATACATCAAAGGACTTTGATGATAGCAGCAGAAAGATGCGACATGACATCAAATTTCCATGTACTTGATTGTACTTGTTTTGATTTGCATAGAATACATTCGTCTTGCGGATCAGTACGTTCCCGTTCAGGGCGGCACAAACAACAACAACTACGCAAATGTGGAGCTGATCTTGGACATTGCCAAAAGAACGAAGGTCCAGGCTGTTTGGGCCGGATGGGGCCACGCCTCAGAAAATCCCAAACTACCTGAACTGCTGCATAAAAACGACATTGCTTTCATGGGTCTGTTTACCATTTGATTCGATAGTTTGGATTTTAAACGATGACATGTCTTATATATTTTACATAACTCAGCCAAAGTCGAAAAATCAATATGCAAGGGTTGTGCTAAGAAATTTTTTTATGTTTTTGCCTATTGATTATTTTTCATTCTGGGCATAAATTTCACAGAGATGTCATGTCACTCAATAAATCGCATGTTTATTTCAGGCTGTAATACCGTTTTTATCGTATAGAATAATGATTTTTATATTCAGACAGCTATTGTATATTTAAAGTTGACTTATCAATTTAAAAGTATTGATGAATTGAAGTACACATATTAGGATTGTAAATATAATTTGAAATTTGTTGAACTAATTTCACTATTTGTTGTAAAACATGCAGCATGTTTCACAACCGTATTACATGCTTATATCAAGCTGGTTTTAATTATTTTACTTTAATGTTGGATTTTCTTTGGCACTGTGTATTGTTGTTAGCTTTTTGTTATGATAGATATCTTGTTGAAAGATGCAGTCTTGTATTTAAAGAATTATCTAGTACCTTTCATAACAAATGGCATATCATTAGCTTGTATTTAAAGAATTATCTAGTACTTTTCATAACAAATGGCATATCATTAGCTTGTAGGGCAGGGGACCATAATATGTCCCCGAAAATCCGGGACATGTCCCGGTTTTTTGCGACGTGTCCCGGTGTCTCGACAACTTTTAACTTTTGTGAAAGAGCAGAATTGTCCCGGTTTTTGACAAGTGGGGCTAATTCAGCTAGTAGCGGCAAAAACTGATGACTTTTGAAGTCATTACACGTATTTCCCGGTTTATTTTTCTCATTTGATCCAAATAACAACTGATGACCTTTTTAAAAGTCATTACTCATTATTTTCGCGTCTCATTAACGTCAATCACCGGAGCTATTATTAAGCTAATTACCATAATTATTGGCATGGTTTCTGATTTTATGAAGAAAACCAAGATCTTGAGCAAAAAACCCATTTCCCAAGTTCAACTAAAAAAACCAAGGACTTGAGAAAACCACCAAGAAGTGGTAACGCTGGAAATAGCTTGTGTCATGGTGCAGATAAGTTAGTTATGTTCAATATGCAGCTCGAGATCAGCATTCTGTAGGCTTACAATTTCCGTTGCACAAGTCATGGAGGTCGTTCAGATGTTATCATTAATGATGATTATAGCGGGTAAGAAACATGAAGCTTGAAATATAGGCCTACAGCTAAGTCATGTAGTTCCACAAAATTGATGTTAACGAAGAAGTGATAATAGACATTAAATTTTGTCATTTATAATTGAACATAGGCCTACCAGTGCATCAAATTAGTATATTTAATGTATTGTTAACATAATCGAATAAGCTAACCTACTTAAATTATTTAACCGAGAAGGTCCGAAAGTGTCCCGGTTTTTGACGGCCAAGAAATGGTCACCCTTTTGTAGGGTAATGTTGCATTTCAGTTGGGTCAAGAGTTTGGCTTGCAATGTAAACCGAGTTGGTTACATAATTATTATTATTATGAAGATTTTTAGTCTGCACAAAGTCACGCAGAACCTGATCGCACAACGCTCATCACATTGTATGAATTAAAACTTAAAAGTGTGGATATTGTTATGGTTAGAATAAATATAAATATTTTTGGTCACCTTCAGGTTTATAAGACATGTCATTGATTTCACTTGAGCCAGTGTTTGAACCCAGAGCACTAAGATACCAGGCAAAAAACCTACAGTTAGGAAATATTTCGACTTGCTTTGCAGTGATTATGGGTTGACACCTTGTGAATGTTGATTGTAGTTAGTGTGTGGATTTTATTTTGTCTTATTTTGATGAATCATGATAGTTTGTGCTGTATGTGCATGTGCAGTAGATACTGCATTTGTGTGTCTGTCTGTCTTTCTCTCTCTGCCTCTTTATCTGTCTCTCTGCAGAGGAGTTGTAGCTATTGTTATTACAACGGATGTTGATTACTTTGTTACAGGTCCACCTGAGAATGCGATGTGGGCCTTGGGAGACAAGATCGCTTCCTCTATTGTTGCTCAGACTGCTGGTGTACCAACTTTACCATGGAGTGGATCAGGTAACGAATTATCCTATTTACATTTTCTGTGTATATATTATGTGTGGCGTCTTGCATTGCCTGCCTGTATCCCAGCGGATTTCCAACCACGTTGTTGCCTTAGTGTCTTGCTGCATTTTTCGTTCTATTCCACCTTGTCTACTCATTCTGTGCTGTTCAGCATCTGACATTGCTGTGCGTCAGGTCCTCCAATCTGCAAGAAAGGGTGAGCTCATAGTTGCGCAGGCTCGCTTGGCACTGAAATTCTCGGTTGTAGGCCTATCTATTTGGAATTACCTCCCTCGTGAATTCTGTTCGATACTTCCTGTCAACTCAAAGTCACTCAAATCTTCCTTGTCATGGCTAGGCTGGAAGTGTCTTGATTTCATGGAAAGGCGCCATATGAATGTCATGAATGTTACAGTATGTGTTATATTGACGAGACATTGCTCAAGACGGATTTCTGCACTTATAATATGCCCTAATCTGTGCTGCAGAATTCTGTATGTTTGTGGCCATAAAGTGCTTAGGCGATTACAGATAAGTTATTTTCTCATTTTAGCGACTGGGACACTCATTGTCGATGCGTTAACTCAAGGAATTGCGTTTTATTTGTGTTTGAAGGACTGTCTGTGGAGTGGACGCTTTCTGACCAGAAGTCTAAGAAGATGACCATTCCATATGAGACGTATCAGAAGGGTGTCATCCTGGATATCAAGGAAGGCATCCAGGCAGCCCAGAGGATCGGCTTCCCGGTTATGATCAAGGCGTCGGAGGGAGGCGGCGGAAAGGGAATCCGCAAGTCGGGCAGCGTCGAGGACTTCCCCAATCTCTTCCGTCAGGTATTAATTTCAGAGCTACAGTTTGGTTTCTTTCTGCATTTGTGTGTTGCTGTTGTTCAGTTATTATTATAATATTTGGTTTATTATAAAAGCAACCAAGATGCAGCATGACATATCGCATCTGTTTGTACAGAGTTGAGTATTTTCTTAGCAGCAAGTTAAATTACTAGAGTAATTACATGGCAGCTATTTAAAAAAATAAAAATAGAAAGTCGAACTTGTAAATAGACAGACATTCGAACTAATGGAGAGGAGGATAAGCATAAGAGGGTTGTAGAAATCTAATAATCATGATTGAAGCTCATCAATGTTTTTCAATTCTCATTAACGTACATGGAGGGATCTTTGTTAATGGACTTAAATAGGAGTGGACTAATAAAATGAACGAAATAAAATTGTTTGTGAAAGCAAACTTCCGTGCCTTAGCGGACGAATGCCAGAAGGTTGCTGTTTGGTTCACTTTAGCCGTTAAGGTGGCAATGAGCAAATTCTGAGGTCAGGGAGAGGGCAAGTGCGCCACTGTCACCTTGTTTGAGTTGTTATGATTGCACAGTTTAATAAATAATAAATAGGAGGCTTATACAGAAACTATACAGTGACTATCATTGAGTATTATTTATTTACTATTTATTTGCTAAATTTGTAACGCGACAAGGTTGAAATGAAATGTGAATCTGAGGTGCGGATATCAGCCGCCCGGTGGAGTGAAGTTTCATTAGGCCTATTCAAATGCTTGAGTTGACTTGAACAATGAACATGTACTATTATTTTTCATTACATATTTAATTACAACATTTATAGTGCGTTTATGCTTTAGTGTCTTGCTGAAAGAGAGACAATGTTAACTCTTTGTAGGCTGAATATCAGCCCATAGTGTCGACATTAGCTTCCAAAGAGTTAATTAACTAATAATACGATATCATGCAGCGGATGGATACTCTGTGCTTTTCCAGGTGCAGGCTGAGGTTCCCGGTTCTCCGATATTCATCATGAAACTGGCGAAGAACGCTCGGCATCTGGAAGTCCAGCTGTTGGCGGATAAGTACGGCAACGCGATATCGCTCTTCGGAAGAGATTGTTCGATTCAGAGACGACACCAGAAGATCATCGAAGAGGCACCGGTCACAATTGCGCGAGAAGAAGTCCAAGAGAAAATGGAGAAGGTAAATAGTTCGGTATCCGAGGCCTGCAATGTTAAGTTACAAAGATAAGTTACTTTTTAGGAGTCGATGCATACATTGAGTCTACACTTAACAACGGCACACATCTCTAGTGTAGAAGTACTGAGTTCCCTTCTTTATGATTCTTCAGTCTTCTTGTTACTTTCATTCATGTTTTACTGCACACCTCTTCTTCACAAATTTCCATATGCATTCGTCTGACATACGCAATAAATTCATGCAACGATTGTTTGTCTCCCAAAGGGTTAAAGAATCCAATCAGTGGACCTTTGCTGAAGAAGTTTGTGCAGCTCTTAATTGTAAAGACATGAGATAGAAATGAGGAAGCTGGTGGTTTTGATGGACTATGGACCAGAGAACAATGTCTCAGAAATCTATTGCTATATGTATAATTGTATATCACAGTCTTTACTCTTCAGTCATCAGATGTAAATGAATTTTCATGAAAATTGAAACCACCTCTCGACGGGGGAATTACGGTAGAAATGTTTAACTTTTTAATGCCGAGAGGGCAGGAAAACTCATACTATTTACTACTCTCCCGGCATTAAAGAGTTAAACGTTTGCATAACTCTCTATGAAATTAAGCCAAACATATGATATAGTTTTAATTTTCCTTGACTATTTTATGATAATGAGCAACCCGATTATGATGTGAAAGTACTGTAACTGGTGAACTTATTATGTTTTCTTTTGTCGTTTGTGCGAACCAGGCGGCCGTTACGCTGGCCAAGATGGTTGGATACGTTAGCGCTGGCACACTGGAATACCTCTACAACGAGGAGGATGAGACATTCCACTTCCTTGAGTTGAATCCACGTCTCCAGGTGGAACATCCCTGTACGGAAATGGTTGCCGATGTCAACCTTCCAGCTGCTCAGCTCCAGGTAGGGTAAATTTCTACAGACTGGATCTTTCAAGTTCAGATGTAGCGCTGATAGTGTTGAGTGTTCAGACAGTGATAGACGCTGTGGGATTTGGACCTTTACTGAGACAGTCACTGTGTCATCACCTTGATCAAGGTAGCTTCATATTCCTCGAGCAAAGTATCTGCATATTCTGACGACATTTTTTAGGCAGAGCTGACTTTAAAAACGGATTGATTGATTAATAAAAAAAAAAAAAAAAAAAAGTGGAACGATATCAAATGTAGTTGTATTGCGGTTGTGCTGTTCTAGTAATTTAGTTGTTTGAATCATTTTAAGTGATTTGGACGCAATTAGTGCTTTTTAGTTGTGAATTTGTTAGGGAATGGAGCTATCTAAGTTACGATGTTTTTGAGACTACAATGCAATCTTTATCTTAGACTATGTGATGCAGCGTCTAAGATCAGTCGTATTTGTGAAACTAGACATGATGCTGACACCTGTGAAGCATAATGCTGTATTAAAATGGCAACTCTGTGAGACCCAAATGGTTATGCAACTAAGCACTATTCTTTTGACCGTTCTGACTACAGCGTGCACACACCAACTTTGATATTAATACAGTGTTTGTGCACTGTAATATGTAATATGTAATATGTAATATGTAATATGTAATATGTGTGTGTTTAACCAATCAATTACTATTTTATCTATAGGTGTATGTGTACCCAAGAGGTAAATTGAAATGCTGTGTTAAATGTTCGTTTGGTTCTACATCAGATTGTGATGGGAATTCCTCTGCACCGTATCAAGGATGTCCGTCTGTTGTATGGAGAAGATCCGTGGGGCGACACGTTAATTGATTTCGACGATCCGGTCCACAAACCAATTCCGAAAGGTCATGTGATTGCCGTGAGAATAACAAGCGAAAACCCGGACGAAGTACGTTGAAACGGTTTAATTAAATGCTCTCTTGTTTGAAACGGTCTCTCTGAATCTCTGCATCATTAACTAAGGAAACTGGTCAGTCAGAGATGTCAGAGCTGTCCATCCTCTTTTTAGTGTTGTCTTGGTGGCTATTTGTTGTGCCTTGATGTAGCATTCCATGTTGTTGCCCCATGGAATGAAAATCGCCTAACAATGTCTGTTTAATGCCCAACTCTATTTTATAAATGCCTCGAAACCCGTTCTGTTCCACAGTTCTCAAGCATTTGGAGATAACTAAGTGCTTTTCATCTATCTTTCCATGACACCTATTCATAATTCTGTGTGACGTTTTGCATTAAATTGTTTTTAATAATATATGCTTCTCTGAGTGCTAGTACAGCACTTGGTGAGTCTTTATATGAATCTTTGAAAAGATAATAACAATTCTGTACTTTCTGTGATTACGTAGAGTGAAATGTAGAGGCATCAGGATATCAGGCCAGTTTATTTACAGTGACCAAAATTAGTGACAATAATTAGAGGCCATCAGCCTAGAAACATGTCAAGCTAGAAAACTATTGTTATTTCTAATTCTGTGCAGGGGTTCAAGCCAAGTTCTGGTACAGTTCAGGAGTTGAACTTTCGAAGTAGCAAGAACGTCTGGGGTTACTTCAGCGTAACTGCCTCGGGTGGACTCCACGAATTTGCCGACTCACAGTTTGGTCACTGTTTCTCTTGGGGAGAAGACCGCGAGTCAGCCAGAGAGTTAGTATCTCAATCAACGATCATTTCACGTGTTCGGGGGTTTTGTTCGGATTAAATTGAAGGAATAGTTTTCGGTTTTAAACCGTGGAATGATAATCGCCTAACAATGTCTGTTTAATGCCCAACTCTTAACGAGTAGCTCTGTGCATTGTTTGATTCGATTCTTCTGAATCAACAGGATTTTCAAGGAAGACAATTTCTTATTTAAGAAAAATATTCTGAGTTGAATTAAAACTGGAAGCTCAGTTTAAACAAACTCAATTGTTGTTCTATTCTGTCTCACTGTTTCTATACTGTAGGAGTCTCTGCGTGTGCTAGAGTGAACCGAAATATCCAAGACAGAATTTGGTTAACAAATAACAATGACTATGCAAGCGTTTTTAGAGATATCTGCTCTATCTGCATCCCTGCCAAATCTGTTATGATGAGTGCACTGTCAAGAGGGCAATAGAGAAGGCTGGCCAACCGTTCTCATATGCGGATTCTGAAAAAATGAAGTTGCTAACGCTTCATACCAGGGCTAGCTTAAGAAACTGCTCTTTTTTGTGTAACTGCTGTATTAGCGGTTGTAATGCACACTTTTAAATTCACACTTATTTATTCTCTGATGTGTTATTTTTTTATTAGACAACATGTTTTCTGATTTGTTCTTTTAGAAACATGGTTGTGGCACTTAAAGAGCTATCCATAAGAGGTGACTTCAGGACGACCGTTGAGTATCTGACGAAACT
Source organism: Dendrobaena attemsi (assembly GCA_034693945.1). NCBI lineage: Eukaryota > Metazoa > Annelida > Clitellata > Crassiclitellata > Lumbricidae > Dendrobaena > Dendrobaena attemsi. The sequence continues at coordinate 18,581 of JAQFXW010000470.1, forward strand.
CCTGGAGACCGACAGCTTTCAGAACAACTGCTGTGACACGGGTTGGCTGGACAAACTCATCACGGACAAAGTACAGGTCAGATATCTAATACTGAGACTACTGTTATTTTGGGGTGCTGGATAATAAATTATAGTTTTTGGTTACCATTCATACTGCTACTTCCCAACATTGTGCCTATGCATCTGTTGGTCCACTGCTGTGGAATGACCTTCCTCCATTGACTCGTTC
>JAQFXW010000471.1:0-18809 GCA_034693945.1 Dendrobaena attemsi
CATTATCGCACTTTGGTTTACAAGCAGTTCAACATATATAGCATTCTTGTCACAAACTCTTTACGCATTAAGTTGTCTGCCCTGGGCACCATACGGTCATGTAGTCTCGGCCGCAAGGAGTAGGGGAGAGACCTTTTGGGGGGAATAAATGACAATCGTGATTGTTCTATTGCAGGTGTCGTCCGAGGAAATGTACGCCCAGATGGTGTACAAGGATTTCAAGATTCTCGAGCTCGACGGGAAGATGATGGAGCAGGAGAAGCTCCTGATCGACGCAAAGGAATTGGTGAGCGAGAAGGAAGAGGTCATCCGAGGTCGCGACAAGGCCATTCGTCTACTCCAGCAAACAATGGCTGAGCAGGCAATGAGCCTTGAAGAGCACAAGCGTATTGTATTCGAACTGAGCGCTGAAAAGATGGAGCGAAATGTAATGCATCAATCAGACTCTGCGTCGAACGTAACTCGCCAAACTGTGATGGGTGCAGGTATCACGGATACCGAGAGTACGAGCGACAGAGACAGGTTTATTTTAGAGTTGGAGCAGGTCATCAAAGCTAAAGATGAAGAAATTTCGAACTACAAACAGAAGCTGGAGGAACAAACATTGGTTGTTTGCGACCTTGAAAAGGCGTTGTCCGAGTCGAGGAACTTTTCGTCCGAGTTGCTTGAGAAGACGAAAGCGAATGAGTCACAGCAAATCAAAGGTCAACAGGAAGTTCAGGATCAGTCCAATCAAATCCCAGCTCTTCAGGAATTACTAAATGCAAAAATTGTGGAGGTGATGGCCCTCAGTTCCTCACTGCAATCTCGGGATGACGCTCTAGCGCGATTGACCTCCGAGGTCATCGAGAAAGATGATGCAATCGCCCGAATCGAGTCGAATTTAGATCACTTGTTCAGCGATGTTTGTCGTCACAGTTTTAAAAGTCGTACGATATCCGATGAACGAAAACTTACTGGAACGGGTGTAGAAGGTTCAGCTATTGAACCAGATTCCTGTGATGCAGGTCGCAGTGGTGAGGAGGCTTCTGGGAGTTCTGGCGAAGACCACTTGGCAAAGATAAGAAGCTGGTTTGAGACAGCTGAGGCAATTATTAAGAAGCAGAAAGACGATCTCGATGATTCATCAGAACTTGTTGCCCGGCATGAAAACCTGATTGTGACGAAAGACGATGAGTTAAGTAAGCTTAAACAGAACGTGGAAGAGATATCGGCCGAGAACAAGATACTTCGAGAGCAGAACAAAGCGGAAATATCGGTCCTAGTAAAAGCCATGAATGAAATTCAACAGAATGTCGAAGACCATGAACTGCTTATTCTCGAGAAGAGTCGGCTCTTGCAAGACGAAGTCAGCAATGCTTCTGTGAAGGAAGATGAAATGAACAACTTGAAGGCAACACTGGAGGAAAAGAAAAATGAGGTTCAGGAGTTAGGGGAAAAGTGTTTTCGTTTGGAGAATGAGTTGCTCACAAAAGGTCAAGAAATACAGACAGCCGATGAAACAACTGAGGAGAAAAGCGGAATTGTCTTGACGCTGGAAGCTGTTATTCTGGAAAAGGAGTCGATAATCTCGTGTTCCAATGAGAAAATCGTTCAACTTCAGAAGTCAAATGAGGCACAGGAGAAACTGTTGGAGCTTCAGAGCTTGGCAAGCGAGGAAGAATATCACAAGAAGATACAGGAATTGGGGGCTATGCTGGAAAGGAAAGAATCTGATTTGGAGCAACAAGGTGAAGAACTAAAACATGTTAAAACAGTTCTAGAAGGAATGGAAACAAAGTTAGTAGAAAATACTGAATTTATCAAACAAAGAGAATCAGACATATTGCTGAGAAATGAGGAATTTGTGAAACTAGAAATTGTTATGAAGGAAAACGAATCGGAGTTACTGCAGAAAAGTGAAGAAGTTTTCACACTGACAAAAGTTCGAGAAGAAAATGAAGCCGAATCGCTAAAGACTGATGAAGAGCTGCATAGTATAAAGGATGTTCTTGGGCAAAGAGACTTGGAATTGTTACAGAAGGATGATCTGCTGGGCAATCTTAGGGGTGTTCTAGAGGAAAAGGAGTCAGAATTATCACAGAAGCGTGAAGAGCTGAGCCATTTGAAGGTTTTGGTGGAACAAAAGGAATCAGAGATGGCAGAGAATGGTGAAATGCTGAGCAATATAAAAATCGTTTTAGAACAAAAGGAATTAGAACTGACAAAGAAACACGAAGAACTGGACAATGTAAAGGCTGTGTTAGAACAAAAGGAATTGGAATTATATCAGACATGTGAAGAGATAACCGGTATAAAGGTTGTTTTTGAACAGAAGGAATCAGAAATGTCACAGAGAGACGCAGAACTGATCAACTTGAGGAGCGTCCTAGAACAACGGGAGTCAGAGTTGTCGCATAAGGACAAAGAACTGAGCCATTTCAAGAACGAAATGGAGTCGGAGTTATTGGGAAAAATCAACGACATTCGGGGACTACAAACAACCATGCAAGATATGCACGACGTTTTGCTGGGAGAAAAGTCTGAGGTGTTGCAGAAAGCTGAGGAATTGAGCAGGGTTAAAGAGAAGATAATGGCGTATCAGAAAGAGATTGCAGAATTTAAGAACACGTTAACTGTCAAAGATGCAGAGCTTGCAAAGATGGAGGAGGAGCTGATTGAGATGCGGAACAGTAGAACGGAGGATAAAAGCAGGATAGAGGAAATGCAGGAACTGGTCAAACACAAGGAAATATGTTTGTCTGAGAAATATGGAGAACTTGCTGCTGTTGTGGAAGAAAAGGAAATTGTCTTGTCAAGGAAGGATGTGGAAATAGAGGAACTGAGAACTTCTTTGGAGGAAAAGGAAGCGGAGTTGTCGAGAAGAGATGGAGAAGTCAAGGAAGTGAGGAGTTCTGTGGAGGGAAAGAGTTCCGAGTTGCTATCGAAAGATGAAGAGATTACGGAACTAAAATCAACCGTAGAGAAAAAGGAATCGGAATGTCGGAAAGGTGATGTGGAAATTAAGAAACTTAAGAAAGCTTTAAAATCTGTTAAGGAAAGACTGGATCACAAGGGTGAGGCATTGGACGATGCTACGCGAAAGGTTAGCGAATCGAATGATGTTCTCCAAAAGAAGAGCGACGAGTTAATGTCTTTGACGGAACAACTGAACTTTGAGAAAGTCAGACATACTGAAGGGGAATCTGTGTTACTGAAACGGGATGAAGAGCTCAACCAGATCAAGATAACATTACAGGAAAAAGAATCTGAGCTAAAGAAGAAGGATGAAGAACTAAACCAGTTGAGAGTTACAGTAGAGGAAAATGAATCTGAACTTCAGAAGAAAGGTGAAGAACTAAACCAGTTGAGAGTTACAGTAGAGGAAAACGAATCGGTTTTCATGAAGAAAGATGAAGAACTAAACCAGTTGAGGGTCAGACTAGAGGAAAATGAATCTGAACTTCAGAAGAAAGGTGAAGAACTAAACCAGTTGAGAGTTACAGTTGAGGAAAACGAATCGGTTTTCATGAAGAGAGATGAAGAACTAAACCAGTTGAGGGTCAAAGTAGATGAAAAGGAATCAGAATTTCTGAAGAAGGATGAAGAACTAAACCAGTTGAGGGTCAGAGTAGAGGAAAATGAATCTGTTTTTATCAAGAAAGATGAAGAACTAAATCTTTTGAGGATCAAAGTAGAGGAAAATGAATCTGGAGTTCTAGAGCAAGATGAGAAACTAAACCAGATGAGGACTAATCTAGAGGAGAAGGAATCTGAATTTCTGAAGAAAGATGAAGAATTGAATCAGTTGAGGATCAAAGTGGAGGGAAATGAATTGGGTTTTATGAAAAAAGATGAAGAATTAAATCTTTTGAGAGTTAAAGTAGATGAAATGGAATCTGAACTTAAGAGGAAAGATGAAGAAAAAAGCCAGTTGAGGGTCATAGTAGAGGAATATGAATCGGTTCTTATGAAGAAAGATGAAGAATTAAATCTTTTGAGGATCAATGTAGAGGAGAAGGAATCTGAGCTTCAGAAGAAAGATGAGGAATTAAATCATTTGAGGATCAAAGTTAAAGAAATGGAATCTGATTTTATGAAGACCGAGGAAGAACTAAATCGGATTAAGAGCGTGATGGTGGACAAAGAATCTGAGATTTTGAAGAAAAATGAAGAATTGAACCAGTGGAGGCTCACAGTTGAAGAAAAAGAATCTACAGTCATAGAGAAAGATAAAGAGCTGAATCTCCTGCATACCACAGTGGAAGAAAGAGTATCCGAACTTGTGACAAAGAACGAAGAACTGAGCCATGCGAGAATTATGGTAGAAGAAAAGCAGTCTGAGTTACGGGCGAAGCACGAAGAAATAGACCGCCTAAACAGTGTGGTAGCTGATAATGAATCGAAGCTTTCAAAACAGGATGAACAGCTCAGCCAAAGTAGGAACGATATCGTGCGCATGGAATCCGAGTTGTTTGTAAAAGCGGCAGATGTCGAGAGACTTCAGACAACTTTGCAAGATATGCGTGACGCTTTTTCTGGTGAGAAATCCGAACTGTTGCAGAAGGCTGAGGAATTGAGTAGAATCAGGGAGAAGACAGCGGAATATGAGACCATGATGACAGTATTTAAGAATACAGTAGCTGACAAAGATGCAGAGAATCTCATAATGGCAGAGCAACTGGAGGAGTTAAGAACATCGAAAGAAACGAATGAACTGGAAAGGAATAGACTGGAAGAGCTCATCAAGCAACAAGAAGCAATGTTGTCTGAGAAGGATAAAACAATAGTTGAACTGAAGTCTGCTGTGGAAGAAAAGGATATTGCGTTGTCAACCAGAGACACCGAAGTCGTGGAATTGAGAACTGTCAGAGAAGAAATGGAATTGGAGTTGTCGAGAAGGAATGAAGCATTTAACGAGCTAGGCGCAGCCACAAAGCAAAGCGAATCCGATAGTCTTAAGAAAGATGCCGAGGTTAAGAAACTGAAGAAAGCTTTAAAAGCTATGAAGGAGAAACTGGAAAAGAGTATAAAGATGTTTGATGAGAGTGAAAAGAAGATCCTTGATCTCACTGATATCCTAGAAAAGAAAGATTCCGAAATTCTGGCTAATAAAGAAAAGCTAAGTCAATTCAATATTGATAGGGAATCAGAGTTACTGAAAAAAGATGAAGAAATGAGTCAGGTAAAAGTGGCATTACAGGAAATGGGTTTGGATGTTCAGAAGAAAGATGAAGAACTGAACCAGTTTAGAATTAAGGTTGAGGAAACTGAGTCGGTGCTGCTGAAGAGGGATGAAGAAACGAATCAGTTGAGGGTCAAAGTGGAGGAAATTGAGTCAGTGCTTCTGAATAAGGATGAAGAAATGAATCAGTTGAGGTTCAAAGTAGAAGAAACTGAGTCAGTTCTTGTGAAGAAAGATGAAGAAATGAATCAGCTGAGAGTTAAAGTGGAGGAAACTGAGTCAGTGCTTCTGAACAAGAATGAAGAAATGAACCAATTGAGGGTCAAAGTGGGTGAAAACGAGTCGCTGCTATTGACGATGAATGAAGAAATGAACCAGTTGAGGTTCAAAGTAGAAGAAACTGAGTTAGTGCTTGAGAAGAAAGATGAAGAACTTAACCAGTTTAGAATTAAGGTTGAGGAAAATGAGTTAGTGCTTCTGAAGAAGGATGAAGAATTTAACCAGTTGAGGGTGAAATTGGAAGAAAATGTGTTGGTATTTGTGAAGAAAGATGAAGAAATGAAGCAGCTGAGAGTAAAAGTGGAGGAATCTGAGTCAGTGCTTCTGAACAAGAATGAAGAGATTAACCAGTTGAGGGTAAAAGTAGAAGAAAATGAATCGGTGCTTCTGAAGAAGGATGAAGAACTAAACCAGTTGAGGGTCAAAGTTGAGGAAAAAGATTCCGAGTTGCTGATAAAAGATGAGAAATTGAACCATTCTATAATGATGCTAGAGGAAGAGGAATCAATTCTTCGGAAGAAAGATGAAGAACTTAACAATTTTAAGATAGCAATGGAAGAAAAGGAATCAGAACTAAGGATGAGAGATAACGATCTGGAGCAAACAAGAATCAGTTTAGGAGAAAAGGATTCGGTTTCCTTCAGACTGGACGAAGAACTTAATCAGCTCAGGAATACTGGAGAAGAAAGGCTATCATTGCTTCAGCGGAAAGATGAAGAACTGAGTCAACTGAAGATTGTAGTAGTAGAAAAAGAAGCAGATCTTCTGAAGAAGGACGGAGAACTGAAGGAGATGAAGGTTATTGTTGAGCAGAAGGAGTCGTTGTTATCAGAGAAAGATGAAGAATTGAGGAGTTCAGATGAAAGAATGAAGAACATGAGTACAAATGTTACTGACATTGATTTAAGCATGTCTAAGAAGGACGAGGAGATTAAGAAGTTGAGGAAAGCCTTGAAAGGTGTAAAAGAAAAACTGGACAGTTCGAACAAGATGTACGCAGAGTCTGAAAAACGGGTAAAGGAATTGAGTGATCTTGTTGAGAATAATGCATCGGAAGTAGCGACTCTGAATGAAGCGCTGAGTCAAACGACAATTGCATTGGCAGAAAGGGAAGCTGAGCTTCTGAAGAAACATGAGGATATACAGCAAATGAAGATTCTAGTTGAGGAAAAAGAATCAGTGCTTGTGAAGAAAGACGAAGAAGTGAACTATTTGAAAATGAAAGAAGAAGAAAAGGAAACTGAGCTTCAGAAGAAATATGAAGAACTGAGCCATTGGAAGATCAAGGAAGAGGAGAAGGAAGCTGAACTTCAGAATAAGGACGAAGAATTGAGCCGTTTAAGGGTCACGATGGAGGAGAAGGTATCTGAACTTCTGAAGAAAGATGAAGATCTGCATCATTTGAGAATCAAGGAAGAGGAGAAGGAATCTGAAGTTCACCAGATAGACGAGGAACGAAACCACTTGAGGATTACGATAGCAGAAAAAGAATCTGAGCTTCTGAGAAAAGATGAAGAACTGAACGATTTCAGAATCAGAATGGAGGACAAACAATCCGAATTTGTGAAGAAAAATGAAGAAATGAATCATTTGAGGATCACGACGAAGGAGAAGGAATCCGAACTTCTGTTGAAAAACGAAGAACTAAGCCATTTCAGGATCACAATGGAGGAAAAAGTATCTGAACTTCTGAGAAAAGATGAAGATATGTGTCAGATGAAGGTTATAGCTGAAGAATATGAATCTGAGTTATCAAAGAGAGATGAGCGATTAAAGAGCTTGGATGAAACAGTTGTGAACCTGACTCAAGACCTTGCGAAAAACTATTCTGATTTGGGCAGCAGGGGTGAGGAAAGTAAGAAATTGAAAAAGGTTGTAAAAGTTATAAAAGAAAAGTTAAACAATGCCAATAAGGAATTAGATGAGATGAAACAAAGTTTGCTTGAGTTGAACGATGCTCTTCAGAGAAAAGATTCTGAACTGGTCGCTAAGAATGAAGAACTGGGAACGTTGAGACAGGTCAATGAAGAAAAGGAATCAGAGTTACAAAGAAAGGATGAAGAACATGAGCAAATGAGACTCACATTAGAGGAACAGAAATCTGCACTACTAAACACCGCTGAAGAACTTAACGAATTAAAAGTCACAGTTGAAGAAAATATGACCTTGTTGATGAGAAATGATGAAGAAGTAATTAAGACGAAGACGACAGCGGCAGAAAAGGAATCTCAATTATTGGAAAAAGACAAGGAAGTGAATAAGCTGCTGAAGAGTTTTGAGGAAAAGGAAGAAACAATCAAAGAAAGAGAAGCAGACGTTAAATCAAAGGAGATGGAACTAATTGACTTGAAGAAAATACTTGAAGCTCGAGACCTAAGACTACGTGAACTTGAGGATGCTCTCGGAAACAGCGAATCAGACGGAAAAACGACAAATGAAGAATTAAGATTGCTGAGGAAGACTGTGGAAGAGAAAGACTCCGAGTTGGAAAGAGGGTACGAGGAAATACAGAACTTTAAGAAGCTCATCGAAGATAAGGTGTCGGAGATGACGCGTAAGGAGGAACAGGCGAGGATTTTGGAAGAGTTGGTGGCGGAAAAGGAATCCGTGTTGATTAAAGTGGAAGAGCAGTTGAAGCATGTGGAAAATGGAGTCGGAGAAAAGGAAACCGAGTTGATCGGGAGACATGAGCGAGTGAGAGAATTGGAGGAGTTGGTGGTAAGAAACGAATTGGAGTTGAGCGCAAACGAGGAACTGCTGCAGAACTTGAGGAGCACTATTGAGCGGAAGGAATCTGAGTTTTCCGTGAAGGAGGATGAGTTGAAGAGAGTTAAAGAGATGATGGATGAAAAGAATAAACATCTGAACGACCTGAATGACGTCATACAGGCGCACGAGTCGACTCTTCTGGCAAGAGACGAAGAGATCGGTCGACTTAGGAAGACGTTAGAGGACGACTTTGACTTGAGACTGCTGGAACTGAATGATGTCATAACACGAAAAGAGTCTGACGTCGTAGTGAAGGAGGAGGAGCTTAGCAGTCTGAGGAAGTGTTACGAGGAGAGCGAGTTAAGGTTAGTTGAGTTAAGCAGCCGAGTCGTGGAGATGGAGTCAGATGTACTGAGGAAGGAAGGGGAGTTAGAAGAGTTTAGAAAAATTAACGAGGTGAATGGCGAAAGGTTTGTCGAATATTCTGATGCTATTCGAGTTAGGGAGGAGCAGCTGTTGAGGTCAAATGAAGAATTGGCAAGCCTCAGAAGTTCTCTTGAGATTAGAGAGCTGGAGATAGTGCAAAAAGATGAAGAACTAAATACAATGAAGAATGCCAGAGAGCAACAAGAAAACAATATTCTGATGAGAGACGAAGAATTCAGAAACTTAGAAAGGAAATTGGAAGAAAATGAATCTGGGTTGCAAAGGAAGAATGAAGAATTCAGGAATATGGAAGTCACTTTGGCAGAAAAGAATTTGGAGTTACAGGGAGAAGGTGAAGAACTCGAGAAAGTTAGAAATTTGTCGATAGAGAATGAGAGAAAAATTGCTGAACTCAGTGAAGATCTTACTCAAAAAGAAGTGCAGTTACAGAGAAAGACCGAGGAACTGGCTATAATTAGAGATTCAACAGAAGAGAATGTTAATGAAAGACTTCTTCATCTGAATAGTATTATTGCAGAAAGGGAATCAGTGCTTCTGCAGAAAGACGAAGAACTTAACTGTTTGCGACGAGATCTGGAAGAAAAGACGAACATATCACGTGAATTCGAAGACTTGATGAAAGCAACGCAGGTAGAATGTTTAGCAAAGAGTCTGGAAGTTGATAAAATGAGAAAGGTCGTGCAGGAGGTTGAAGAAAAGTTGAATGATTCTGAAGAGTTCTCAGAAGGACAGCAGGTTATGGAGGTTGTTGATAAGTTACAAGCGGGGGTGGAGGAAGAAGCAAGAGGTTATAGCGAGGGTGGACATTTCGAGGTGTTTGGTCGCTTGTCAAGGTTGCTTGACGGCCTGCGTTTGAGAAAGACAGAGTTGGAAGCAGCTAGGGGCAACCTGACTGAGCTGAAACTTGAGTTGAGTGGGGTTAATGAGGCCCTTCAAGGTGCGAACCTCACGAACGAAACTCTTGAGAGTCGCGTTTCAAAGTTGGTGTCGGAGCTTGAGGCTCAATCTGCTGCTTTCGAGAGACTGCAGATTGAGAACAACCAGCTTTTGCTGTCTGTGCATGGGAAGGAGTCTCAACTTAACGAGATTCAGGACGTTCTGAACGAGAGAAATCTAACAGTCGGTCGTCTCGAATGCTGTGTTCGTGAACTTCAGGATTCGTTAGATTCAGTTCAACAGGATCTGTCCGCTTGTCAACTGATGCTTGAGGAGAAGAAGGTCTGTCTGAAGAAATTGGAGAAAGAGTTTGCTGAGATGGAAGCTGAAACGATGAGGGTCAGGGAAGAGAAACTGCTGTCGACAGAACCTGACTCGAGTCGACTTCAAGAGACCATTGAGCAGCTGAGCCAAAAGGAATCGGAGCTATTAAGAGTTCTGGAGGAGTTTTCGAAAGTGCAAGAAGAATTCGAGTCATTCAGAAAGGAACACGAGTCTGAAGTGTCAGAGTTACAGTCGAAGGTTGCTGAGAATAACCTAGAGACGGAGAGACTGAGATTCACAACCGTGGAGCAGTTGGAGAGTCTGAAACTACTCGAAGAAAACAAGAACGAGTTGACGTCAATGTTGAGGCAAATGTCAGAAGAAATCCATCAATTGAAATCAGTTGATGAACAAGTTACTCGTGAATTAGCTACGAAAACCGACGAATTAAGAACCAGTAAGGAAGAGATTACAAATAGCTTTACCTCCGAAATTGAAAAGCACACGAAGGATTCTGTTTGCAAGGATGAGGCTTTGGAAGAGAAGTTGAAGGAACTGGAAGAAGCACAGAGGAAACTTGAAATGCATGAAATCAAGTTCAAGAAACTGAAGGAGAAATCGATCGCCAAACTGAAGGAGATGTCGGTGAAACACAAGCTAGAGAACGACGCTAAAGACAAAGAACTGGAAGATTTAAGAACTAATTCCGCTGCATTGTTGTATTCAGTTGCAAATCTAACAGACAGATTAAACGAAGCAAATGCAGCCCTTCAACAAATGATGGAAGAGAATCGAGCACTGGAATTGGATAAACTTGGAATGCTTCAGGACATCGAGAAGTCAAAAGAGTATGAATTATCGGCGGTTGATGGTGGTAAGAAAGCTGAAAATATTTTGAAAGCGGTAGATGTGCTGGAACAGACGGTGGTAACACTTGAAGATGTCGGTGCCGGAGAGGATGTTAACAATGTTAAAGTGCGTGAGGAGCGGCAAATTCAGGCGAATGAACATTTAGTCAAAGAAATTGAGGTACCCGATTGTGCTGTTGAGATCTGTGTCATGGAAAGACAGCGAGCAGCATTCGAGATGTCTTCTGAGAACAACAATATGGTGAACGAGGAGCGACCGCACGATGCAGGTCTTAGACAAACCGAGAGGGATCTCAGGCAAGAGATCTTGGATGCTAAATGTCATCTATTGGCCGTTCTTCAAGCTGGACATCTTCCAGATTTAGTAGGTTTCGGTGAGGTCGCAGAGTCTGAAGGACTAGCGGGTGTTGTTGATTTGTGTGATAAAGTCTTGACAAAATTCAACACAATACTGACTGAGAAGAACGAGAAGATTTCTACTGTAGCAGAGGAGATGAAACAGAAGGAAATACTCTGCAAGAAATACATTCTCAGCATAAAGAAGCTAAAACAGGAACTGGTCGAAACAAAGAACAGGAACGAGACGGTTGTTGAGGAACTTAACGGCTGTAGAATTCAGCTCGATACAGCGTCTATGGAATTGGATGCGACAAAAGCGGTGCTTTGTGAGAAAGATGTTGAATTTAAGACGGTAATGGAATTGACAGATGCAGTGAGAGCTGAACTAGAGTTTGCATCTAGTCGTCTATCGATGGAAGTAAACGAAAAGGAAGAACTATGCAGGGAGAAGGAGCAGCTGGAGAATTTACTTCTAGGCAGTTCAACACAAGTTGCTTCTCTCACGGAGAAACAGCAGTTGCTTAAGAAACAGGTTGAAGATTTGTTGACCAGTCAAGAATTTAGAGAATCAAAGTTGATTACTGCAGAGGAACAGTACCGTCAACTTCAGTGGGAAGTTCTCCAGAAAGGTAAAGAACTGGAGAATGCGCTGGAATATAAAACAAAGCTGGAAGAGTGGTTGAAGGAGATGGAAACAAAGTGCCATTTGCAGACAAAACAGCTCGATACGGTAAAGTCAGCGTTGATCGACAAAGAATCGGAACTGGAGGCGTTAGGATCGAGTGAAGTAGAGATTAAGATACTTACAGAAAGTCTGTCTCAGGAGAAGAAGGAAACTGGAGATTTAGTCAGCAAGAACCAGAAACTAGATGAATTACTTTCAGAGAAGTCGGAAGAAGTCAGGTTGCTGACTGAACGGTTGGAAGAGACGGAAAGAGGCTTCTCGACAGAATTGAAGAATCTGGCTGCGGAGAAGCTCGCTTGCCAATCGCAGTTGGAGTTCGAATGTCAGAGACTTCGAGACGAAATTTCGGAATCAGTACATGAACGAGAGCTGCTGAACCAGGAGGTTGAGTATTTGCGGAAGCGAGTGGAAGTCCAGAAGGCACCACTGGAGGAGTTTGAGACAAACTTGGTGGAAAAGCAGAGAGATTGTGAGCTTATGCAGGAGGAAAAGAGAGAGGATCAGCAGTTGCTGAAGGAGAAAAGGGATTTGACTGAAAATCAGGTTATGGTGTTGAAAGAATTGACACAATCAGATAAGGTTTCTGCATATGGGGTCTGTGAGGATGCAAAGGCCGAATATGAGGTTCGTGAGGATGCAAAGGCTGAATACGTGGTCCGCGAGGATGTTAAAGCCGAATACGAGATCCGTGAGGATGTAACGGCCGATATTTTTAACATGGCTGATGTAAACAAAGGCAGAGGTGATGCTGATGAAAAGTTGCTCTCAAGATATTTAGAAGATGTAGAAAAGAGAATGTCAAAGGAAAAGAATGTACCTGAATTGGAGGAAGAAGATGAGAAGAGGATTGAAAATGAGGCACTGAAGCTGCAAGTTAATTCGTTGTCAGCGACGAAAGAGAAAATGCTGGCGCGGCTTAAGAAGTTCAAAGAACGCAATGAATCTCTAGAAACGACAGTCAAAGTACTTCAGGATAAGCTGGATGACAACTTTCAACAAGTGACAGACATCAACAGTGATGCATCTCAGAAGATTTGTCTTGATATTGCCTTGCAGACTGATGTGAGTGAGCAGACGGTTGCATCCAACACTAGTGACAAGGCAGAAGAATTACTTCTGAAAATTCTTGAGTTAGAGAAGGAAAATCGGTCTCTGGTTGCAGAATTGGAGGAGGTTCATGTCAAATGCCATCAGCTGGAAAGCAAAGGCTTGACGGTTGTTGAAGGGGTGGAGAAGTTGGAAGGAGTGGAAAGAGGAATGGAAAACGCACTGTCCGAGGACGTTAGATACCGTTTAAGTCTCAATCCACAGTTGGAAAGCGTGGTCGAGGAAGTTTTCGCCGAGACTTTGAAATGGAATGAAAGGAAGTCGAAGGTCTCAGACTTGGAAGAAACTTTGACCTGGAGAGCAGGGAAATCGGGTTCACTGGAAAAGGTCTCAGACTTAGAGGAAACTTTGACCTTTAGAGCCAGGAAATCTGGTTCAATGGAGAAGGTCTCAGACTTAGAGGAGACTTTGACCTGGAGAGCAAGGAAATCGGGTTCACTGGAGAAGGCCTCAGACTTGGAGGAGACTTTGACCTGGAGACAGACGTTTTCCTCTGAAGGTTTGTCACCAATTAAGCGAACTTCTTCTCTTGAGGACGTACCAGCGATGGTCGAAAAGACTTTGTCAGCGGAAAATGTATCGTCAGCTAAACGAACGCTGTCCTGGGAAAGGATCTCTTCACCGGAAAAGGTTCTGTCTGCTGAAAGAACCGTTTCGTGGGAGCGGACGTCATCTTTGGACATTTTGACATCGCCGAAAGTAACCTCGTCAATGGGCAAAACGATTCAAGAGAGCAATGTGTTGGAGATACTAGTATTGACCAGTTCCAATGAGGCAATACTGGAAGGGAGGATAGTCGAAGAGAAGTCGACAGAAGAAATGAAGGTTGTAATAGAGCTGCCTAGTGAGAACTTGGAAATGTCTTTGCCATTGTTAGAAGGTACTAACACCGCTGGGCTTCAAGACACCGTTTCAGGAGACCATGCGAGCGGCTTACAGCAAGACGTTTTAATTCACGGTCAAAGTAATCAGGGAGAACTTGAGATTGAAAACAGTTGTAGCTCTAATCAGCTGATGGAGTCGAGTCGTGAGTTCCACATTGATGAGGGTACTGGAAATGGAGCTAGAGAGAAAGAGGAAATGATGACCCCAGAGGTGCAGAAATTGAAGGTGTTTGAAGAAGTTCAAGAAGATGACCAATTAAGTAAAGAATATTGTGTGGCTGATTTAGAAGAGACGGAGCAACTTCGGCAAAAGGAGGCCGCTCTTTTGAGAGAGGAACTGGAGAAGACGAAACAGGAAAAGGTGGCTTTGCTGGAGGAGGTCGATGGCCTGAGGTGGAAACTGGATGAGGTGGAGGAACTGGAGGGGGATTTGGAACAGGTCCAGCATCAGCTCTTCAACATCCAGAGCGAGAATTCTGCGCTGAAGAAGAAGTTGGGCATCTTTGAAAAGACAGTCGAAGAGCATGAGACGAAAAATAGTGACATTGCAAGACAATATGGTGCCCTGCTTGAAGAAAAGATTGAACTGTTGAAGCTGTTGGAAGATGTGAAACCAGGACAAAAGTTAGACTCCTGTCAAGAACCGCAAATTGACGAGAGCAAGTCACAAGATATGTCGGAATTACACAGTCATCATCAAACTTCTGCTGGGACAGACCAAGATCTCACGATAGAGAAACTTATGTTGAGTCTCGAGAAAAGCGAAGAAGATCACCAAAAGCTGCTTTCTGAATTAGAACTGAAAACTGGTGAAAGTCGATTACTGGTTGAAGATAATGAAACACTGAACGATGCCTTAAGACAGATAAATTCTGACATGGAGACTTTGAAAGACAAGTTTTCAAAACAATTGGAGGAGATTGCTGCATTTCGGGAAGAAGTAGTTACAGCAAAACAGGAGAGAGACGAGAAATGGTCAAAATTGCAAAAAGCCGAGGAGGATTGTAGTCTGCTTAGCGATAACATTGAAACCTGTTTGCTTCAAAATAAACTTCTAGAAGATGAGAATGCAAGTCTCAAAATATCCACAAATATTTTGAATGGTAAGATGGAGAATTTGCAAAATTTCATCGACAAGCAGCAGGTTGAGGTTTCCGAGTTGCTAGAAACTGTTTCCATGGTGACAGACGAGAGAGATGAGCATCTTCGTCGTCTTGAGTTGCTGTCAGAGACGGGTGCTCGGCAAATCGGAGATGAAGTGCGCGGATGGAGCGGCCCCGGTGATGGGAAGGACGGAGTATCCAGCAGTGGAGAAATTGGAGAAATTCAAGTGCCTTTGAAACTCAGGGAAAATGAAACTGTGCCTTTGGATCATTCTCTGGTGAGAGACAGCTTGCGTGGATCCGGTTGGAATGAAACGAATGTAGCGAGGGAAATGTTGCAGCAGGAGAATGAGGAATATGTGGATTCCGCCTTGGAATGCCATCAGCTGAAGGTGACATTGAAAGAGAGTGAGGCACAGATTCAGTCGCTCAAGGGAACAAAGGAGAAGATGCTCGTGAAGCTCAAGCAGTTCAAGGAAAGAAATGACGAGCTGCAGAGGCAGGTGACAGAAATGGAAGCAGCAGCTCAGCAAAGTCACGAGAGATTCAAGAACCTTGAAGGTGTCAACGAACAGTTGGCAGTGGAAGTACGAGACTTGGGTTCCAGAGTGGAGAACCTGGAAATGGAAAATGGAACACTGAAGTGCGACCAGGAACGGCTCACGGAAAGGCTCAGCAAAGAAGAATCAGAAAGAAGAATGGAGTTGGTAACATACGAGGCAATGAGGACAGGCTACGAGCAAGAGTTGAACAGTCTGAAAGATCAGATTTCACAACTGATGGATAGCCATAGAAAGTTATTTGATGACAAGCAGCTAGATTTTGAAGAATTAGTAACGGAAAAGAATGTTTTAGAATTTTCTCTGTCCACACTGAAAAGCGAGAAGGCTAGAATGGAGAGAGAGCTTGTTGAGAGACTTGAGCAAGTGGAGCTGGAGAAGTCTGTTCTTGAGAGATCCTTGAAAGTGGAGACTGATAACTTAGGTTGTCTGGAAAGGAAACTTGTTGGAGAACTGGAACAGATAAAGTTGGAAAAATCTATTTTAGAGCGGTCCGTAGAGGTGGAAAGGAGCAGCTCTGTTTCAAAAGATGCAGAGAGGAAGAGTCTTGAAGAATTGGAAGAGATTAGGTTGGAAAAGTCATGTCTTGAGTTAGTTATGGAGAGGAAAAGACAAGAGTGCGATGAACTAAAGAGTTTAATGAAGGGCTTGGAAGAGCAGTGTAGGAGGCTGTCGGATGAAAACACGTCGCAGACAACCAGTTTGGAGAAGAGAATAGCTGAAGCGGCTGAATTACAGGATGAAGTGAAGCGACAGGGACTTGCTGTGGAAGAGATGAAGATGATGAATGACGCCCTGGAAAGGGAGATCATTCAGCTCAAGTTTGAGAGAGCTGAGCTGGAGAAGGGAACGATAGACCTCAAGGAACAGCTGTTGGCCCTTGAAGACACACAGAATGAACTCAAGCAAGCCTTTGACTCGGTTGATCTGCTTAACAATCGGCTGAAGGAGGCTGAAAAGGGCCGTGCCTCGCTTTCGGAAGAGGTCGATGGATTAAACTGGAAGGTTGAGGAGTTTGAGGAAACGGAGAGAGAAGTGGAAGAGCTGAGGAACCAGCTTTTCAAAGTTCAGACGGAGAACTCCGTCTTAAAGAAGAAGCTGGATGCTTCCGAACGGAACTCGGCAGAGTTGAGAGAGGAATGTGAGAGAGAATTAACAAAAGCAACACAGGATCTGGAAAACGAAATGGAACGATTAAGGACTCAGCAGATGGAGACGAAATTGCAGTTTGAAGGTAAAGTCTACACTGCGAGTAGTAAATTAAACAATAGCAGCGTAGAAACAGCATCGGCTGAGGTCCTCACTGTATCGTCTGGGTTTCCTTTGGAGAGTGAAGTTACTTTGGAGAATTTTGAATCTAAGTTACAATTGGAGCTAATCACAATGAAATCGGAAAATTCTAAACTTTCGGAGGAATTAAAAATACTGAAGAATGAACGCCTGATTAAAAATCCAGAGGAAAGTGCACCAGAAGTGCGTGAAGCAAAGATGACGGCCCAGAGACAGCTCATCGAGGTAAATGGTCTTTACGTGCAATTGTACATCTTTAATGGACTCAAATCAATTTCTATTTAAGGCTCTACAAATTTCATTCCTATCAGCACAATTGTTTTGAGTTAGTGTGTTTTGCCAATTATTGAAAATGCTACGATGAACTCCGATATTCTATCATTGCTTTGTTGTGTGTTGTTGGGATGTTGGGATGCATGTAGGGTGCCATGCTTATGGATATTAACGGGAACTCGCCTTGTATCTATGATAATGCTGGATCTTCTTAACGGGAACTCACCTTTTATCTATGGTAATGCTGGATCTTCTTCATCTTGGCATTTTATCGCTGATGAAATTGATGGCCAAGCACTCAGCACTTATAAGAGGCTAAGAATTGAATAATTACTAAGTAGCCTTCAATTACCTTTGACAAGCACATGTGTATATGATCCGGTTGCTTCTTGCAATATTAATTCATTAAGATTTAACATTTAATATAGCACCTCCTCAAGGGTGCTATTCAGAGGCGCTTGCAATCCCGGCACATGCCAGTAAAACAGTCTTAAGGTGAGGGAGATGAAAGTTTGAGAAGGAGTTGAACATTCATGCGTGCATAGTGCATACATTCCAATATATTATTTACCCTCGCTGGCCGCTGGGGTTGGGAGCACCTCTGAGTGGCGCTCTTGAAAAGGCGCTAAATGAAATGTTCTCAGTGAATGAATGAATATGCGACTATTTTATGTAGATGCTTACCTCATCATATTTTAATTAAACCTAGGTTAATACTCTCTTATTTCTTATCCTAGACCCTACTGTTACCACATTTATGTACTACATTGTTCAAGCCTTTGATAATGTTTTTGGTTAGGTACCCAGTCACCACAGCGATTCTCAAGATGTTCACATGAGCCATCATGGCAACGATGGCAGCTACACGGAAGACGAGTCCGCGCCACTGCTGGACACCAGATGGAACCAGTTTGAATACACGCCTGTTCACGTTTCAGCTTGGTTCGTTCATTTCATGCTGTTTGTCACAGGTCTCAAAGTTAGGGTCGTTCATATTTTCATTATGAATGAATGAATGTTGAAGTCTCTTGAGAACTGAGAAGTTCAGCTGTTTCGGCAAACAATACAGGAATGTCATGAATGGTTGGTATTTAAGCGCATATAGAAACAATCCCAAATCATATCTAATTGAATTGATCATAATGTGATCAGTATTGTCATGTCAGAACTAATTGTCAGCAGTTTGTACACATTTGAACTAATCTGTGATGTTTATTATGAATCTGGTTTCTAGTAATGATCGAGATCCTATGTTTGAACGATCAAGATACATTCCATCGGATTCTTCGCAGGACGTCCGGATTGATCTTGAGCGACATCTGGAAGAGGAGCAACGCAAAAGACACGAGCTAGAAAAGACGCTTCATATTATTCAGGAACAGCTACGCCAGCAGGACATCGAAGTCAGCGTGAATGGCGAGGTATGTCTGGTTTTTATAAGGTTTTCTGTAACAGTAGTGATTTTGGTACGTAAAGCAGGACTAAATAAGGTAAAACGTGTCTCAAGGTTATTGAATCAGAAATCGCCGTAAAGCAGGTACATCTATTTTCAAATGCAGGAACGCCTACCATATCGCTGTTTACAACGCACAAGAACTGCTGAAAGTTAACGAACGAATGTTAGGATTTTAGTGATTGGATTTGGAAATCAATAGGCATGAGTAGATTTAAATATGCATTTGTATAGGACTCTTGATATTTATTTATTCATACATTTATATAGCGCCCCTTCAAGAACACTACTCAGAGGCATTCCCAAACCAGCACCGGCGAAACAGCACAGTCTTGAGAGAAGAATAAAAGGAACTAGAAGAGTCTTTAGCTAATAAACGCAAAGCAAGTGGAAGCCCATTCCAAAGTGCAGGGCCAGCAATGGAAAAAGAGCGACACTGCACAGTAG
>JAQFXW010000472.1:0-18791 GCA_034693945.1 Dendrobaena attemsi
ATGTTACATACTTTTCTTACTTGTATGTATAAATTGCAACACCATTCGAGTCACATGACTGCCCTAGTTACTTCACAGTCAGAAAATGGTGAGAAATGTGATTTTCATTTCAGAAATAAACTTCAGAATCAACAGATGTTGCTGGATGAACTGGAACATGATCGCCATGAAAACAGTGAACTTAAAGCTCGATTACAACGTCTGGAAACTCAGTACAGCAGGTATAGAATCCGTGCCATATGTAAGACTTCTGTGGTTGGATCTTGTGTACATGTGAAAGCAATCCGCAGTATCTGTACCTTAAAGGTATTTTAACTGAAGGAGTTACATACATAAATATGATTGTTTAAATTGTATGCACACCAAGCATAATTTTATCAATAATGTCTTGATCTATTATAATTACTATTGCTATTAGTTTTTCATCGTGATAATAATTATCGTTGTTAAATATGAAACATTTATTATACACAAAGGTCATATTTGTTTCTGAAGTATTTTAACATTGTCGTATTATCCGATATTTGTGCAATGTGTTCCCATGCCATTGGCGCTTTGAGATTATGCTTGTACAGTTAGTGGAGTGAGTGCCTTTACAGGGAGTCATTCAGAAGTGGAAATGTTGAAGGGTGAAGGTCATTTCCATGATACAGGTACGTGGAAGGGGAGCGTGATCTGGTGGAGTTGCATGAGAAGCTGGAAAGGGAGTCGGATCAACTGCGAGTGGAGCTGCAGAGAGCGAAGGAAGCGACATTGAGAGAGAAGGACCAGACGGAGTTGGTTCTTGTTCAGAGCAGAACGTCTTGGGTGGAAGAGAAGAGTCACCTTCAGTCACGACTCGACGAATTGGAAACTCAGCTGGCTGCCACAAGACGCAAATTGGCCAACACTGTCAATGTCTACAAACAGGTAGAATTTGTTTTCATCTAATGAGGTTAGTAGCAAAAGAGTGACAAATTAGAATGCAATTTTAGCAATACTGGTCTGGGGTGACACTTGTTTTAACCCTCACGACACCTATCCTGATCCTCACAATGCCTCTCCTCAGTCCACACCCTAACTGACCCTCACGCTGATATGCTATGTTGCATCGCTGCTTCGTTATGCTGCTCTTATGAATTGCTCCCTTCTAATGTTCTTTAGCATTGGGGACATCTACAAGACTGTTGATAGTTATTAGCCACGGGTCATCTTTAAAGCTGAGCACATGCAGTAAGCACAATCGAATCCAGAAACAGAGTTCCTCAGTCGCTTTTAGACAAACATCAATTTACATACGATGGATAATGCAAATGAAACTTTAGGTAAGTTTGAGTACATGTGTGAGTATCCAATGATACTGCAGTAATTATTCAATGTCTTTTACGGCAGTGGTTTATTGGTGTATTTACACATAATATTACATAGATGTACTAAGATGACATGCATGCATTTCCAGAAAAAGAATTTGTTAAAGAGTCAGTTGTTCAAATTTAAAGACAAAATGAACCAACAGAAGCTGAAGATCGACCTTCTGCAGACGGAGAAAGAGGCGCTCAGGTGAGTGGACGAGTGATTTACTCCTCACAAAGATAACCAGTTTAATAAATTGAGAAAGTTGCAAATAATTAAGCCAAAAAATAGAAGTTTGGTTTGTTTAATATTAAACATGTAGCACTTTAAGGAATATCACCATGGTATCTGTAGTTCATATGTTACTCCCTGTTAATGCTGTCAAAAGGGGTTGATAGTTGACAGTTGTGTGCCGTCTCATGCCAAGGGTAAACCTATCAATTACGATAGTCCGAGCTCTTCCTGAAGGTTGAGACCAGTGAAGTGGGAATAATTAATTAAATATTCATATGTATGCAGATCGTAGATTTGTTCAAGCTTATGAGTGTCTTCTCCATTATTATCATCCAATATCCATCATGATTTGATATTTCATGCGGCTTCCACAACATGGTAGAAATCGTAGTTTTCATTATTTTGTACATGTACTTGTTATTTGTATCTTGTGCTGTGTTGTGAGTAGTAGGTTTAAACTCTATGCTCTATAAGTTGTGTATTCTATTATTTGAGAATAATTTTATTACTGTAGGAGGTCAATTCCTTCTGAGGCCCATGAACAGCTGAAGAAGCAGCTGCGCGATTTGCTTCAACGAAACATGAAATTCAAAAGTTTACTCTTATCTGCAAATATTAAGCAGACTCCAATCGGTGGATTTCCTTTTGGAACGATGTCAACCGATTTCATGCCAGCTGTCACAGCATATTTTGACACGGTTAGTTAAAATAAACATTTGAAGAGAATAATTAGAAGTTGCACGAATTGTTTTCTTCTTCATTGAGAGCATGTGTTTCTAAGTGCAATGGCTTCTTGATAGCTGCTTTCAGGTGCTTGCAACGGTTTTCTGTTTATAACTTTTGCTTTCTGTAAGAATTTCTTTCTTAGCCTGTTGTTGTGTATCGACAAGAAGCTGGCAAGCTGTGAATTTTGCATTTTTATTTTTTATGCTAAACTATTTATGGACTACTGGACCAACTCAAACATCCATCCTTGTAAGGTTTAGGAAATAGGTGCTGATGGATGCTTGGAGATTTGAGAGGTTGAGGGTCATATGTACAGTGTACACTTCAGTCAAGGTTACTTGAATCCTTCTGAACACAAGGAGTTTCTATAGAGATGTATAGTATGAAGTAGAAAGCAATTCGTGCTAAACGCTTAGAATGAATGAATGACTAATGCAGTATTTGTTAATATGCAGCACCAATGACCAACTGATTAGTGCTGATTGATTATGAGCAAAGTACTTGCTCAAGGAGACCTTTTACAGACGAGACTTGCAAGCACCATTCTCCTCACGTGTGCTGAATACAATTACATTTCATCATCAAGTATCATGACTTGTTGGAAATGTTTCCAGTTGCATCCAGCCCAGCAACACTCCCAAAAGCGACATCCCAAGGTTCTGCTAAGGATTTGATTTCTGAGTTGACATACATGCTTGCCTGAACAACTGCTATTTATTGCTTAAACTAATCTGCTGCAAAATGTGAAATGTGTTTGTTTGCTGGGTTTTTTATTGGATAGAGAAGCAATTCATCATTGTGCATTTCTCGTGGTGCTTTACGGAAACACCGGTTCTTGTTTATATTTGGTCAGAACCAGAAAGAGCTGTCGTTGCTACGAGACCGGTTGGACATTGTGGACAGTACACAACGTCATCAACTCGATGAACTGAAAGGAAATTCCGCCCTTTTTAACAAACAATTTGCAGCAACTGCTGATGACAAATATGGTGAGGAGGTGACGCGAGACAAGGAAATTCTTTTTTAATGACTGCTTGCATCATGCCAACTGTAACCATGAGTAACTTCTGTTGATCCTTTGCTTTTAAAGTTGTTTGCAGTTGAGAATCTGGTTTTAAGCATTAGCTTTAAAGTTGATAGTTAAATTGTCAACAGCTGGCCATCATTTTGGATTATTGACTTTTTAAGCTGAAATTGAGTGTAAAGTACAAACAGCTTAGCCCAAGATGTTATTAATTTGTTAAAATTGAGGCATGAATTTATTTATTTGCACAGTTATTCACTATAGAGCTGACTTTGTAATATGAGTTAAATTGTTTGTTTGGATGGGTTAAATATTGTGAACAGTTTAATGGAGAATGTAGTTTACAGACTGTGTTGACTGTTGACCTCATGAGAGGTTATTTTGTTTTTGGTTGTTGGCAGTGTATGAAACTAGAAGTCAACCCCATAGATTTTATAGTTTTAGGTGACGGGTAATTTGTTATGATCTTTATACATGTTAGCCTAAAATATGTTTTGCACAAAAGTCCTTTAATAATCCATAGCACTTTCAAGAATTTTGTTGCAGTCAGTTGTTGCTGCTATTTACATTACATAAACAGCAGAGAAAGATTCTTAGTCATGGTATTTAAGTACATATCTCTGTGTGTGTGTGTGTGTGTGTGTGTGTGTGTGTGTGTGTGTGTGTGTGTGTGTGTGTGTGTGTGCTTGATGGCATTGTGTTTGTAAACATACAAGCATATACATGCTTATGTTATGCACATGTGTGGTTTTCTTGTTCTCATTGAAAGGTGCAGTGGAATTTGTTTGGTCAGGTATTGAACCAGAGAAGATGTCCTCCCATCGGTGGGTCTGTTGCTTTCTTGATGGCTCTTGACTTCTGTCGAGTGTTTGCAGGGGAATTGAGTGTAGTGTGTCTTATCTCTTTAGATCTGCTGTGTCATGATTCTTCTTTCAGCGGTTAAGGCCATGGCCCATTTCTGCAGAGTGTTACTAGCCCTCTTTGTGATCCAGCCTTCTTCAGCTCTTCTTTTGGCCTTGTTTCTGACTTCTTGCCATTTGGTTGAAGCCCTCACAAGTGAACTGAGGATCTGGCAAGTAGACCAAGGTTGAGTGACATCAGCAGTGATTCAGAGGACTGATAATTGAGATTAGCTTCAATGAGGCAAACATCAGAGAGAGACAGAGGGAGAGAAACGGATGCAAAAGCCATATTGGTCCACATCCAAATAATGCAATGTAAATAAATAACACTTGTGGTATTTACCATAACACTGGGTTCTTTATCAAGAGTCTTTTAAATAGCGTCTTATCTGTCACCTTTTCGATAACAGCTCTTCGGTTAAAACGTGAAGAGTCATTTCGATTTTTCGTTGTAAGTTTTCGTGATTCACTGATGGTTAAGATAGGTTTTAACCATTCTTCGTTTTGTTGATTCATTGCCTGGGAAAGATCAAATTATTAAAACGATATCTCTGTGCCTGAAGAATGACATTTCAAAATGCTCTAATGTACAAATATTATTTTGGTATTAATGCATATTATACGACGTAAACTTATACCTAGAGTTTAGATTATTTAATAATTAATTTAAATGTTAAAATACACACATAGAGTTTTCTTGCTTATATGTTAAGATTCTAGTCTAAATATAAACAATTCAATCTTAACTACGTTAGTCTATGTAGTTAAAAAAAAATCTTTTCTCTACAAAGACTAAATTCTCATAATCATGGCAATGTCCCGGAGATGCAAATGTAATTTCCTCGTGTCACATGAACGGCTGCCTCAGCCCCTCCTGAGATTCCTACCCCAAGCTGAATGGGGCGAGCAGTTGAGACAGTCGTGTGACAGCGTAGGAATTGGCGCACTTCGATGCCAGGCGGCTCCATGTATATCCGACTGCGATCGGCCTTATTCCACCGTCCTTCTTGCTTAGAGCTTAAAGGTTTGCTCCGTACATAACCTCATTCACTTGTTCAGGTAGACCTCCTTTTAAGAGCAAGTTGACCAGGTCAGATAGATGTTGGCCGATTGTTTCGTCTACTCCAATAACGACAAGGTCTTTTAGGTGCTGTGAGTTTAAATGTTTATAACAAACTTAAATTTAAATGTTTATAACAAACTTACTTATAATAATATTGCCGGGTGAAATTGATTAATTTCAATGTTATTGGATTTTCTGCATTTGCTAATGCATACAATTGAGTGTGAATTTATTTAATGATACATTTAATAAATGAAGATTACCGCTGTTTAATATGATATGAGTACCAAATATTATTGCAATGTGTTGTCTGTCAGTGTTGCAAATATGGTAATGTGTTTGTTTCGTGTTCAAATGGCTATTTGTCAAGAGATGGTGGCCAAAAGTTGATTAAAACTGTAAACTTCTTAACTGATTAATATTGAAAATTCATGGACGACGCAGTTATTGCATTTCGATGTTAATTCTGTATGGTACTGATATGTCGTTCTGATTATCATATTTTTAATTTTTGTCACTTTAACTAACATTTCAGAGTGAATGAATGAGTGACTGGATGAATGAACGATCTCTGTGTGGTGAAAGCTGTGCAGTTTCTTGATGAAGCATCCATTTTCAAAAAATTTATGATATCATATATAGTATATACCTCTGAACTGTTTTGCTGGTTCTGGCATTTTGCTCACTAGGCTAAATCATTTGCCATTTGATGATCAAGAGGTAGTTTAGTTAGGCCTTTTTAGCAATTATTATTTCCATGATCCATTTTTTATTATTTTATACATTTATACAGTGCCCCTTCAAGATGACTACTACTCGGAAGTGCTCCGGACTCTAGCAAGGCTAAGGCGACCAGCCTTGAGGTTAAAATAATGCAATGTAATGTACGGTTGTACCTAATTGTCTATAGTAGCCATTATATGGTCTTGAATGGACATTATGTCATTTAGGTCCCAGAAATAGAATGTGTCTGAATGAACCCTGGCCTGTGTCTGAATGAACCCTGGCGAGTGAGCGCATCAGGGAAAGCCCATAGACCCACTTGTGCCAAGTACAATTAAATAACACCTATTGCAAAAGTTTCCAGGTGCGTTGAGCTCTGCAACACTCCTAAAGACCACACCCAGGACTTCTGAGCTGCCCGGATAAACAACTGTTCTGTTATAATGTTGCATATTTGCTTCCTTTAGATTCTTGTAATAAAACCCTGCGTTAATATAGATGAGTGATAACTTTATTAGACTTTATGCTCTGTATTGCATTCTTATAAATCCGTTTCAATGCTAACTGAAGAATGAAGATTAATTCTTCTATGACAAGGTTTTAAGGTGTACGATGTCATGAAGTTTTCATCTATGTTAAGAATTGCTGTGATGTTGTCGTTTTTCCTGTAATATAAAACCATTGTTGGAGCATATACCTTTCTAACATTTGTGTGTAAAGTTGAGTTTGTTAACTGCTTGAAGAACATAAATGTTAGTTTTTCCTCTCTTACTCTTCTTTTAGTTTTTCTAAAATGATCAGAGATCCAATCAAAGAGGAGAGACAGAGAGTTATCTTGTGAAGAATAAGAATTTATGATTGGAATGCACTCCAGTTTCAAGGATCCCATTTGAGGACACTTGAGTTGAATGCTTGCTGTTGATCTTCTGGCCTCCATTTGACTCATTACCTGCCTGGCTGTGGCCTAGTAACATCTGGTTCGAGGATTGTATTGGAGACTCTTATGATCACTAATGCTGTCAAAAATTGTATACAAATAACCCCGGGCTCATGACACACTGGCCAAGGGCAGACCACCCTCCAAGACGCGTCCAAGTCAAATTAAAAGCTACCAAGGACCGATCTCTGAGGCCAGAGCAAGGCGAATAGCACTCACTAGCATGAATATCAGTGGTATCAACTTCAAAACAAATTACAAATATGTAACTACCTGACATTACATGCAGAGTTAATTGGCATTTGTGATAAGCACAATTATAGTGATTTAGTTCTGGAACTGCACTATGATTTACAACCAGTGCTTTCCAACCATAGTTTCTGCATCCACTTACGCTGCTCCTCTCTTAACTACTCCAGCCTTCTGTGGAACCTTAAATGGCATTGTGCCAATTAGATGGGTAAAAAGCCGTGAAAGACCTCACCAAACTTTTCATTGAAAGGAGAGGATGGTTGAAGATATATCATCACAAAAGAGATTACATTTATATAAAATTAGTGTACAATTGCAATTGTAAAGCCCAAGCTGCTATTCTCTTTCTTCGTGGTTGGGCCAGGATTGCCTCCGAGTATGTACCTTGAATGGCACTATTTTAAGTTCAATTTGATTTATTCAAACTGCTTTGCAGAGTTCTGAAGTAGCCAACCTGTGCAATAAGACAAATATTTACTGGACTCAATAGAATGGAAGTAGTAGAACTTTTACTGTTGGTCGCTCTTTCTTTATTCAGCTGATAACTTCAGTTTCATTGCTGGTTCATTTCTGCATAGTCTTTGTAGTTATTGCAATCTACGGCACTCCAGATCATGAACTTAATTAATATGCCACCACCATCTTCCACTAATTAAACAAACACAAGTGCTGGTACTGACACTCCACATGTCAAATTTATTGTATCATTTAGTGCTCAACGTGACCAATTTAACGCATCATTCACCAGTACCATACATTATCAAACAGTATTATATCACAAACAAATCAAATGACCAAGAAAACCAGGAAAAAATTACACTAAATCAGCCCAATAGCATAAAGCAATGGTTACTCTGAACTTTAAGATCAACAATAGCTTCCCTTGTACCACATCGATAATAATGTGACATGGAATCGAAGAATTCTACAGGAAAGCTTTCAGATCAATTCTGCACATGGAAACCTCAAAAAATGACTTGAATGAATGTAATGTAGAGTTGAACCTCAGTAAAGATATTTTGTAATGTGAACACTTGAAGAAATAAACTGCAATGGGATAATGAACACTTCAATGAAATACTAAAACAAGAATTAACTTTGCTAACCATTCAAGAAGCTGAACATTTTCAATAGAGCTTTCTAGCTAAAGTACAGAAGGCCAAACTAATCTACCTGGAGGTCTGATAAACTGAACTATAACCTGGATTTCATCTGCAATATGGTGGACCTTACAAAATGAACTTTGGTTTGAATTTCCTAGAACTTACCGGACCATACAACTTCAAGTATCTCGATTATTATCTGGCTAAGTAAACTTTCCAGTATATGTCACAAATATATTATTCACTAGCTATATTGATCATCTTTTCGACTCTAATTATTCACATAAAATACTTTACCAACAAGGTTTAGTGTAGTAATAATGTAAACATTCCTTTAAACAAATATACAACTGATAAATAATACCAGGATACTAGTGATCATTTGAGTGCAGTGTAATAGCTTAGTGCATTGTTGTATATACAATAGTACATTGATCGCTACAGAATGCTCTGCAGGTGCTTGTAAATTCTAACACTACATTATCACACATTGCTTTCACTACACCTTATAAATTACACATGGATTCATTCCACTACATAATGTGCTCAACTTACAAAAGGCACTGTAATTACATACTCTCATGATCAAAACTAAATTCCATCCCAAATAGTGTGACAGATCTGCATGTACTGTTCTGGCAATTTTGTAGAATTGGGGGCTTTCAAATTTAGAACTTAAACTTATTTTGTAATATGTAGCGTAATATGCAAATGAAGTATGCACATGAGATTTGCACTTCTGTGTGTCTTTGACATACTAAAATCTTTTGCAATAATAATAATGCATTTTTATCATTTTATTATTATAAATATAATAATAATAAAGTGAACACTTTTGTTTAGCCGTCTGCTGTCCATATTCCACAACCTTATCATGCTAAATTGTTCACTTTATTAAAACAGAAATAATAATAACCACATGTGGTTAATAATGGATTCCAGTTACTGGTTAGAGTAGGCTCAAATATATCATATCTTAAAATTTATATAGTGCCTCTCAGAGATAAAGCTTAATCCGGATTCGAAATATACCAGAAGCTGGCTATGTCAAATTATCAATTAACACTCCATTTAGCAAGAATCTGAATACAGCACCTACTGAATATAGTACATCAAATATACAGCCGCTTGTATACAGGTATAAGACTATATTGAGCATACTAGGATCAGAATAGAGTGATTCAAGTTTAAGACAGACAATATTTACACACAGCTATTTCATCGAAATGGGTGAGAATGGATTGCAGTTCGCTCAAATGAAACGATCAACAGCTACCACTATGTATATAACATTGACCGACAATCATCACGATATTGGGATTATATAATAGCCATAGAAATATGTTACCTTGTAATCTCTTACAGCCAGCACAAACAACCTGGGACTTTAACAGTGGTTGACTGAAAGCAGTTGACTATGTCAGCCCAACGTAATCCAACAACACTGGTGTGATGATATTTGATGGGAGATGATAGAACAGCCACAGAACACACAGATTTAACAAAGCGATTATTTACTTAATGCCTCACTTTGTCAACTCCTCAGATAAACAAATAATATATCTACTGACAAATTAATTACAAATATAAAAAATACAAGATACAGTAGCAACACAATACTCTACCACACATCAACATATTATATTAGACCACCGTGGTTTTTCAGTGGTAGCAAAAGCTCCACAAACACAAACTTATATGCATCGTAATTATGTGTTCATATATCTATCTTACAAATCTATACCAGAGACTTAACATTGAATGGACATGCTTCAATACTAGACAAAAACAGATCCCCTACGTGCAGAATAATACATTTGTAAAATGCAAGATGTCTTATCTAAAACACATTGTTCAATCATAACAGTAATTGCCCATTATTACTTCTGCCAACACAAAATGCACCTCGCAAACAGTCCAAAAACAATTCACCGATCAACTACTTCAAACCTAAAGAACATATTCACCGACCTACAGGAACTCTTAGCATACCAAATACTGCAAATTCTGTTTCAGAAGTTCCTGGCAGTGTGCCAGACACCTATTATGGTCAACAAAAGTCTAAAAATTTATCTACTTGAGCAACCATCTTAGCAATCTCTCTGTCAGAATTGACTGATCAACAGCTCGCAAACAATAGCTCACAGTCACGCAAAGCAACTTGCAATTTTCACCGCTGGACATTCTACACGATGCACCATTAATTCCTCTTTCCAACATCAAAAGCTTAAAAATGTGCAGCGTAGATTACTGCACGAAAAGTTCAAAGATGGAATTCATTCTTAATATCGACTACGGATCACCTGCAACACGAATGACATGTGTGTGTGTTTTTCAAGCTACTACGCTATTAGTTGAATGAAGACGTCCTCCTCAAAGTCTGGAATTGAGTTTGTCGTGGACAGCAGAGGATCGCTGTTCAGTTGAAAGCTGCTACCATCTGTGAAGATGTCGTCCATGGAAAGTTCCATCACATTCGAGTCGTCAAAGTGGTTGCCGTTGACTGAGGCCTGGAAACTCTCTTCCAGTTGGCTCTGAAAGATAAGCTCCGGGAAGGGTTCCAGTTGGCTGATGCTGCTGATGCTGCTGGTAGCGACTAGAGGGTAGTCTGCACACCGGACGAGATTCATGAACTCCTCGAGGAGATGCTGGTCGTGAATGGGGACCTGTAACGGAAGCTGCTGGTTCGCGGCGGTCAGAAGCTGCTGGTTGTAGATCATCTGGAGGTCCGACTGCTGGTGTTGTTGGTGACTCGGCCCGAGAGGCACTTCGATCTGTTGTACGTGTTGCTGCCCATGTTGCTGTGGGTATGGGTGCAGCATCGCCTGTTGGTGCACCTGAACGTCTTGGACCTGGTGAGGTGATGAGTTCTGTCTGTGTTCAGCCTCGAGCGTCATTTGCTAGAAATAAACAAAGGAAACCGATTATACAAGACGAATGTCAACAATGTCAGTACAAATCAAATCATGCCGTTAAAACACACAAAAGAAGAAGTAAAGTGAAACATCTCCATGGGTCATTTTCAAGCCTTGAAATGCTTTTCAACTTGTGTCTGTTTAACATTCTCACCACACTGCTCGATCTGCCTCGTTCTCTCATCTGATGACCTCCGTATCATCGCCATCACATAATACACCGGGACTCAATAGATGCCAGTCATAGATTATCAGAAACTCAGTTATTTCCAAAGTTTAAACGATGTCTTATGGCTATGAGGGCCCTAGACATCGCCCTCCTCCCTTCTCCAGGCTTGTGACTGGCACTACGAGAGTACAGGCAGCGGCTAAGTTACAAGGACCTTCGTTGTGGCACAACCATTCATGTGGTGACATAAGTTCTGATCCAACAGAATCAGGATATGGTTAATAATTTCAACTCAGCCGTCCAACAGGGCCTCATCATAAGCAAAATCAATCAATCAATGTGTTTATTGAAACCAAAGAAACCAGATTACAGTGTAAACATGTACAAACAAGTGTAAACATGTACAATAAAGCACTACAACATATGCCACTTGCTGTGGTTCCCAAAGGATAGAGCGACGGGCAGATTGTCACATAGCACAGAGCATTCTTTTTTCGAGTTTCACGTTCTACCTGAACAAGCATTTGAAGTCTTCGGTTTTCCCTTTCCAGAACTGCCTGGCGTTGCCGCAATTCATCCATGTTACGGTGTTCGCTCTGAAGACGCTTTATGTAGTTGACGGACGCCTCGAGCACAGCTCCCTTCTTGTTGTACTCCCTGAAGTCACAGCACAACTCAAATACTCAGCTTTGAAATGGTCATGTATGGTCACCAACAGCTTTCTTGTAATACTACCAGAAATCAATATGTAATTCTCCTTAAGAGTCATAGGAACCAACAACTCCACTAATTTGCAGCTTGATCATTGTTACTATGATGACACAAGTGACAATTGAAAACAGAATATCCAAGGCCAGTGCACATAATAAAAAAATTAACATGCAGCAGTGCGTTAGCCTGTTGCCATTTGGGCTAAAGAAATTTAGTTCATCAAATGACTTTTATTTTGATACTATGAGCCGGATATGCTGAGTTTTAGTTAAAGGATCCACTGCATTACAACCAGTCACCTCTGCAAGCCAATGCGCTTAATAAATTAATATTTGAACATTTTAAACGAGAAAGAAGACAACGTATAAAGTAGGAAAATTTCCATCACATGATGTTAGTAAAATAATATATCACAATTGGTTGGCCTAAATGACCTGGATTACATTCTCATCTAGCTAGCACATCACATTCAATTATCATGTTACATTATAATTACATTACTTTGTGCTTCTTCAAGAGGAACTTAAAAGGCACTGCAAAAATGCTATAGCATTAAATAACAATTAGTAAACAGAACAGACTAATATCTTAGTTCCTGTACTTGGCCGCATTGTACAAACTAAAGAACAAACATCACATGTAGTTCCAAACGGCCACCTGAAGTTAGTAATTACTGATGTAATCAATTATGATTAATTTTATTGGGCTTCCTGTCAGCGAGGCAAATGTCATAAAACACTTGGTACAACTGAACAAAAGGAAAACTGAAACTAGAACAATAAGAACATCCTCTTCTAAAAAATCAATTAATCATTTGCAAGCATCAAAACTAACTTTTTCTGGGAATCTGAATTTCCAACTTCAGCAGAAACTAGTTCGACATCATTGCTAAAACATACAATCCAAAGACCTATAGCAGGCACAATAAGCATTAAAATAGCCAATGCACTCTGAGCATTTTACGAAATCACCAAGACTGAAAACCTGTGTATAAAGAAAAAGCAAAAAAAGCTAAAAATGCAGCAGTGCAAATATCGTAAAGTTTAAATTACCAGTGAACTAAAGTCTGAAATCAAAATTACTATGCGAACTTGATATTAATATATGAAAATTTCAAATAAAAATGAAAAGAAGTAATAAATTCTAATAATAACCTGAAACCTAGTTCAGACTGAAAATGCAATAGGATCAATAAACTTACGGATCGTCTCCGTTGGGAACAATGCAAGAAAGTAATTCGATGCATTTGTTAATTTTGTCACGTCTTCTGCGTTCAACTAAAGTAAAGAAAAGGCATAGCATTTTGTAACACACTATTGCATATACACAAAATGTCTTAATGCATTCATATATAGGCTACACATGAACATACATAAATAAGATACATGCACATATGAATTTTCTTACAAGCAGCTATAAAATACGTCAAAATACATGCATATTGACCACATGCTTTTATTTGCATTCGATTCAGACTGAAATGAATAGTGCTCCGAATAGTCCAATCGTATCTGAGCAGCCAAATAGTTTCTTAAACCAAAAACGAATAATAAAGTGCCACATCCGTTTTGGTGCATGTCAAATAAATGCACCATATAAAATGACACTTCTCTGTGTAGTTTCCTTTGTGATCTAATCTCTCTGCCTTAAATACCCTCTTTGCATGTGCTAAGTAAATAGATCTTTGACTTCATCCATTTACAGCACAGAACTGTTAAAGGTTCTTTGGTGTCAAGTTGTCCAGAGTGGACGCTTTTAAAGTTACTATGGATGATTATCAAAGTACGACCACTAGCATTTTGCAATTATGTGAAAGATAGCTATGGCAAATAACTCCACATGGTCCTGACAGATTTTAACACTTTTTTGAACAGCACGAACTAAAATGCACTGGGGTATATATGCAATTGGTCATTAAAGTATCAACAATCAATTAAAATTCATACATGCAGACATTAACCATAAGTTCATAAAGAATTTGAATATCAGACCATATTTCGTAGAGAATTTGAACATAAGACTCCATTTCGCACAGAATTTGATCATCACATCCCATTTCACATTCAAACATTAGGTCTCATTTCTTACGAAATTTTGACATACGTTTTATTAAGAATTTTGACATTCGTCTCATAAAGAATTTCAACGTCAGACCCCACTTCAAACAGCACTACAACATTACTGATAGTCCCAATTTCACGAAGAAACTGAATATTAGACCGTTTTCTTTTAATGTGTACAACAATGCTTCTAAGAAACCGAAACTGAAACAACCATCGAATATAAGGAACAGAGAGAACTTCAGAAGCACATCAATATTCAAAAAATTTTAAATTTCATGGGTGGTGAGCATACTGTCATTGTGATTGTCCTTCTTCTGGCGTTCCTTCTCCCACTGTACTTGCTGTTCTGGAGTCATGTTACATGGAGGTTCTTCCTTCTTCCGCCCTCCACGATACCGTGGCTGCGTCCCCGCTGGGCACGAAGAAGAACCCGTCGGCACCGGCCTGCTACCTTCACCCTGAAGTAATCCAGTTATGCCCTTACTGACGTAGCTGGCCTGGCTAAGGATCTGTAGAAAATAAAAATCCAATATAATGAGTGTCAAAAGAACTTAGATAATCTGACACTTGCAAGCCAATATAAAAGAGGCAATTCAAACAAACGCATCACATCCATTGAATCTATGACTCTTTGCTTCTAGAAGTCCCTCTCTCGTGAATGCTTTCTCTTTCGCTCCGAAATTCTTTCTGGCTGCCTACTCTACTCCCTATCTCTACTCAGGAGCAGTTTCTTTTCACGGGGCCTTGCGCACGAGGAGCGCTTCTGGAGGCGCTATGTAAATGTTCAAATACAATTCTTCAAAGGTCCTCATATTCTAATGTATCATTCAAATAAGACAAATGCAAGATGATAGCGGAATTAATGGTCGATTGAGATGATTGGGTATGAGTCGCATCTGAAGCAGTAACTGTATTGGGGCCTTCATGATTTATACTTGTCGTTACATTGTAGTACTTTTAGTAAAGGCAGAAAAAATTAAGTAATCATAGGGTTGGCAAGCACAGAACTACGTAACAGAAATGAAAACTGCAGTAACAACAACTTCAAAATTTTCTGGGTTTTTTAATATTAATTTGAATTCATATTGCAGTATTTGAGAGAGAACATTAGTTCATTACTAGGTCACAGAAATTTGTGTGAACTACAATGTTTCAAGGGCTGTCCATTTTACTCAGTGTAGATTTGCTTCCATTCAGGTTCTGCATTTGCTTTGTAGAATATTCCTCACATCTTAGCCCATTCACAGAGCCAGTTTTATTACTTTGTAGATAAAATATTGTAAAACCAACAATAAATTCATAAATCTGTGCTTCTTCAAGAGGAACTTAAAAGGCACTGCAAAAATGGCAACTTGGTGACTTCACAGAGGTTCTATCACTGGATGGTGACTATTTTAGGCTTAAAACGCTGCACACACATTGCACACACATAGTAGAACTCTGCATTCAGTCTTTGAACCAAGTGATCCACTTGGTGGCTGGCTATAACCATTAACCAGCCATAACTTTAACTTGCAACTGCTCAATTCTGTAGAGCGACTCTCGACATTCAGGCAAGGTCGTTTTTTTAATTACTTCAACAACATTCAACAAAATGAGCTTCAACATTATCTGAACAGTCTCATTCAGATGCTCTATAAACTTTTACAACTACATCACATGGCTAACGAATTTAGTCTACAAAGCCCTAAAAAGTTTAGAATAGTATAGCCAGAATTAACTAAAATAACCTGAGATAGTTCTTCTTGCTGTTCTACTGAAATTTCATCTAAAGCTTTGACTTCAACTACATTAGCCAGGAAAAGATTATCACCCTGTCATATAAAAAGACACAATTTAAATTAGTCAAAGTTCAGAAATATCCAATACTCAATTTTGTATAATTTAAACGAATCGCTCTAACCAGTCAAAAATACTCTTCTGCTTCTTTATTTTCAATTTACACACAGTTCAGCAGGGATGGGGTGTAAATTATTTAAGCAATTGAAATGAAGTAATCTGGATAAAAATAATTACAATGTGTGATAATTTATACCTGTTTTACATAAATTGTAGTTAAATGACATCATTTTATGTATTTGCAATTTAAAATTACATATTGAAATGGCAAATTACTTGGTGCCAAAATTCTATAAATTCAAATTCTCAGGGTAAAAATTTCTCTGACTTCATTGACAATTAAAATAGGCAACTGGTCTGACACCACAACTCATTTTGATCATGTGCAAAAGACGAACATGGCAAGCACGAAGACACATTTTGCTGCTTGAAGCTGTTCCAAAGTCTGCAATATTGGATGAAATGTGTTTCAAACTAGTTCAATGTGAGAGCTTTGAAAGTAACTCAAACACTACCTGTCTGAGCAAAAGAATTGGCATATTTATATCTGAAGGTCAGTTTTCATCTTTAGTTAGTTAGACAACTAGAAATTGAAGCATGTATTGTACATCCAGTATATAGCACCTTTAATTTGTGCATATACATGTAATATAGTTATTACTGATAATCGTTTCAAAAGTTTAAACAGAATTGATTATTGCTTGTGGAAAAGCAGAGTGGGCTGTAGGTGTTGAATAACAAGTCATGTTTGTATTCACATTCAATTGTCATATAATATTTATATTCAAAATCTATATATTGACCAATGACCCAGGACCCTCTACAAAGTGAAACGCTGTAACCATCAACTCTCCACTTAACTATTGACTTAAAAATGCCACTATAGTTGCTAGTTAATATGATACCGAATTTGAGGGACATCCAGTCGTGTTGGCATTTTTTGTTTGTACATCACGAGTCTGTATTTTGAACGAACAGTCGAACACAATGGATGCAGGAATGCTTGTAATTAAAAGTAAGTTTGCCATACATTCCATGAAGCTTAAAGTCTAGGTTTCTAACTAGATGCATCATTCTTATGTTACATCCTAAAGAGTCCAACTAGACAAACTTGAGTAATATGAAAAGCTGTAAAAGTATAAAAACAACGGGACAAAGCCAACTTCAACCAAGAACAGAATACTAGAGCAAGAGACTCCACAATCGAAGCGGTGTCAAAAAACACTTCATAAAATGAGACAGGCAGTATAATAGTACGGCAGAAAGGTTGACAAACTAATTACAAGCTTTGTGGCAAGATGAATTCCGTCTTTGCCAAAATTCTTAGGTTATTTCTAATGCAATTACATTTGCCCAAGTAATTTGCAATTTGTCAATGAATTATGTTGTAACGTGTAAACTGCCTAATGCCCATCCCTGCTGACACTGGGTGAGAGTAGGACAAAGTGCAAGTATCTCTATGCTGTTTTGGAAGCAATTATCACTCTATTTCGTTTAGTTGAAGGTTATTCTCCGCAGAATCCTTTGCATTTACCATCAGCCGCAGTTAATCAGAGCTAAACAACAATTTTGATAGATTCAGGCGCAGAACAACGGTGAGAATGTTAGTCCGATTTAATCACAGGCATTCAAGTCAACAACAGCTGCTGCACAACCAAGATTTATTGCACCATGAGTCACGTGTATGTCACCCGCGCTTCATCGTTACAAATCAACAACTCCATGACTGATGTCAAACACAAGTCACCAATAGCACGTGAATCTTCAGCATCAGTTACAAAACATGATTGGAACGTTTTACTCACCTCTGACAATTCCGATGAGCTAGTGACGTTGCTGTCAGGACTGGCATCGTCCACGTACCCGACATCGGAAGAGAAACTCTGCGGCTGGATGCTGAACTTCATTTGCTGGTCGGGTTGTGAGGTCAAAGGTGAACCGAGTGAGTCTAGCAATGGATCGCTGATGCTGTACTGAGAACGGAGTGGAGAAGATGTAATGATCTGGTATTTCAGCGGATTTGAGACAATCCGCTGACTCTACAAATTCAACCAATAAAACAAAATCTGTAGTTAGAGTGTATTAAAGAGGGTTTGAATTATGTGGCAGGATGTTAATTAGCAAAGTTTGAGGTGATGGCAGGTTTTGGGTCATTTATGCAGAGTGAAATGTTGAATTCCACTGCTATGAACATAATAGCTCATTGTTCTTGAAAAGACCTAAGCGTATAATTAAAGTAATTGAAGCTTATCAGTTGAAAACAGGAACTCATTCAGATTATCCAACTGCAAGTAGTCAATTGCAATCTGCCACAGGCTGAAAATAGAAGGCATGCTCTGGTCACAATCACAAAGAAAGTCTAATTCTAATAATTTCCCCAGTTGCACGTGGCTCTTAAATCCTCGTGGCTGACTGAGTTGGCCTAACAAGTTAGAAACAAAAAGAACACAAATACAAACTACAGCCATTAAAAATTACAAACATCAACCACAATGGATACAAACAAACCTAAGAATAAGTGCCGACCAAGTGACATGTTAAACAGCCAAACGAAACAACGAATACGTTACAACTGCAGAAGAGAAGCAATAAATGACCAAACTATTGTAGTAACCAGAACCTGGCCACACCATCAATGAATAAGAACTGCCCCAATGATTATTGAACTGCCTCAAACATTTACTGCCCAAGAACACCAAATGCCCAATAACCAGGAACTTGATGAATGATAGAAATCTCCTTCAAAATATGAAACGCAATTAAAAAGAGTCAAACCTCATACACTGATCAACAGATGG
>JAQFXW010000473.1:0-18790 GCA_034693945.1 Dendrobaena attemsi
GCACGAAGACCTAGATCAGACCGACTAGGCCTTATCCTGGTGTGACATTCCTTCCACTCCGGCCCCAGTCCGTTTCATTGTGATACCCAAAAAAGTTACGACATGCACCGGGGCAAGAAGTCCCGGGATAAGACGTCCAGAGGACGTTTTGTCCCAAGGGGCAAGACGTCTAGGGGACTTTGATCGTTTTGCCCCACCAGGATATTAAGGCTTTGGTCGAATGATTATTTGTTAATTTAGGTCGGTTCTGAGGAGAGGTTACCTTGTTTCATATTGTTTGTTGTCCATTAATTTTATTTTTGAGTAATATCGAGCTGGAGTATGTTTAATTTTTCACACCATATGGACTTTTTGCCCCAAGCGTGGGGCAATTAAAAGGCCCCTATTTTTAGTTTTTATTTTGCATAAATGCTTGTGCAGTTTGATTTTGCTTTCATGGGCTAACAGCCCATTCTGAATTTAATCAAAATAACACCATATCTTATCTCAAGCACAGAAACCACAGTGGACCATTTTTCCTTAAGGGGTCGCCTTGTCCCACCCTACCCTACTAGAGGACCATAGTCTGATTATTCTGATAGTCACCATATATCCATTCATCCAGCCATTGAACCATCGCTTTGCGATGACCTGAGTCACGTGACACGACATTATACAGATCCGCGCACTTTAGATCTTTGGCACACCTGATTAAGCAATGCGACCCACTGCGCTATACCCCGTAGTCGATCCGCCAAGTCGATCGAGTTAGTCGTAATGTCGACGACTCGACCGACTTCGAGTCGAGTCGATCGTAAGTGTTGCCAAGTCGAGTTGATCGTAGTTCCCTCGACTCGATCGACTTCGACAATATTTTACTTACTTTTTCACC
Organism: Dendrobaena attemsi; assembly: GCA_034693945.1. Classification (NCBI taxonomy): domain Eukaryota; kingdom Metazoa; phylum Annelida; class Clitellata; order Crassiclitellata; family Lumbricidae; genus Dendrobaena; species Dendrobaena attemsi. Next base: position 872 of record JAQFXW010000473.1, read on the forward strand.
GTGACAACGTCAAACGTAGGCTACGCGATGTAGCGACGCTATTAAGTATCACCACAGTATAGATAATTATCTATACTGTGGTATCACTGTAGGCCTACATTACACAACTACCATAATCTGGTTTTAAGTTCAGACAACGTAGGCCTACCGTAATTGGCCTGTTTTGGCGTTGGAAGCGCGAAAGCTTTAAGTTAGTGATAAGTTTTGACAATTTACGGTAGCCTACCGTACTGAACCGAAAATGGCTAAGACGTGTAAGACGTGTTAAAATACCTTAGTTTCAGGAAATTTTAGCTGTAGGCCTATAATCGCAATGACGATGTCACAAAATTCGAATGTCTGTAGGCCACGTTAGAACGGGAATGGAAGTCCAAATCCTTTAACTGAAAATTATCTAGTGGGCATATACATCTACTGTTGGCGAATAAGACGATAGCTCTAACCTATAAGCCTACTTTGTGAAATTGACGGCGAAAGTGCAAGACTCATGAGTAGCTATATAAAATGAATATTTAAGTGGCTGAAGAATAGTAGGCCTATTTGGTTTGGTTTGGCTTCCAGAGTTAACGACGTTACCGTCGACACAATATACTCGGCATAATAACGTGCAAGTCGTTTGAAGAATTAGAAATAGGCCTACCGCTACAGCTCTATAGGCCCCTAATCTAATTCTGACCAACAATCCATTAGTCCAAGTCGACTAAGTCGATCAAGTCGATAGTAGATTTGTCAAGTCGATCGAGTCGTAGATAGGTCGACTAGTCGACGAAGTCGATCGAGTCTGGCATAAACACATTTACACCGACCGATTGCCAGCTAGGCCTGATCAACCGTCTGGACTCTGGAGGGCTGGATCAAGACGATAGAAAGAACCGGAAGAATTATCATGAGGGAGCGAACGGAGATCTCGAGCGCTGCAGGTCGATCATTCCAATTCCAAATCATATCTTCGTTCCAAACAGCTGGTCTCACAACCGTCAAAGAAATTTAAATAATAATTCTAAATAATAGGCCTACATTAATTAATTAATTAATTTTCATGTAGGGGCCTATAAGCCTTACTATTTTACACAGAATATGTAAATAATTATTATGCAATTTTTTCGCTCGGGGTAGCAGATGCGGTCCGTGCGAAGAAATGAAAGATCTCAGGAATGCGTAAACAGAATGACTTGTAAATTATTATTATGGACAAATTATTGTTTCGCTCGGGGTAGCAGATCAGCAGAATGCGTGTGGTCCGTGGCGCATGAGGACAAAGGCCTAGTCGAATCGACCTACATTATGGCGTGGCGTCCATTCACACGGACGCGCGGTGGTGAAGGATCCAACCCGAGCAATTTATTGAAAAAGGAGGGTTAAAGCCATGCGGTCGCTAGAGAAAATCGATTACAATCATTATAATTATTTCTAATGAAGGTTACTTCGATTTCTGTTTACGCTTTCCTGCGATCTTTTATTTCTTCGCTTACTTACTTGTGCGCAATGCGCATGCGCCGAACTGTACTTCCGGCGGCAACGGACGACGAAAGGAATCGCAGTAGTTTCTCTTTATCAGAGGTTGTGTCGACTCTCGTCTAAAAAAATGGGAGACGTCGACCTTTATAAGATCCTCGGGGTCTCAACATCGGCATCGAGCAATGAAATCAAGAAGGTTCGATATTTTGTCGACGTTTTTGGGTCGGCTCGTACGGTTTAGAAACCGTAAAACGTTGCCGTTGCCGGTGTCGTAATTGTCCATGAGTCAGTCGGAGATAAAAGCGAAGAAAACCTACAGCACGCGTGTGCTTAATATAATGGTTGTACTCCGAAGATAATAGCAGTTTCTGGCTGGAACAATAAATAACATCGACTTCCGTTGTAAATTATACTTTTAAAATGTTGAGATTTGGTTGAATATTGACGTACGAGGATTTGTGGTTGTGGTTTTATAAGATCTGTTAAGTTTGATGACGAATTTTGCGTGATGTCAATTGGGACTATTATTACTATTCCCAGATGTCACCACTGCTAGAAGTGTGTGAAATATTATCTTTGCTTTAAAATAAGTAATTTACATTTGACTGTAAATTTGGCCCAGTTCGACTAAGGAGTCGAAATCCTTATTGGTCCAAATTTTTGAATATTTGTAATAAAAGTTTTTTCTTCATATCCAAAGTAGGTTCATGTGGGTAAAAAACAATATCCGCCCCCTCTAAAATATGCATAGCAGAAACAACAATATGGCAGGCCATGAAGTGAAGACAAATTGAGCGCCACGGCAATGCTAGCATATGGGTCGATAAGTAAGGTGGCAGTTTCCAACATATTCCTTCATGCCGCTTCTGTTTAAACATGAAATTTTACTTCTTCATCCCACTTCTGTTTTAAGTCCAGCATTTTATTCCTTCATCCAGCGGTCCCCTAGTCGCAGCCAGATAACAAAGTCAATAATTCTTCATACTCATGAATGCGTTTTCAGAGACCCGTAGTTTAAGTAATTACAACAATTTCTATGTGGCATCGTTGAAGCTCCTTCAAATGATTTCTCTTCTCAGCTGATTTGCATAGTTTGCAGTTACAGTTCTGCTCAAATAATGATGTAAGACTTGAATAGCTAATATGAAGTCACAAAAAGGTAGCTGTTCCAAAAAGTTACATTCTAATTGTAAAAATGCATAGTGTGTGAAATGTTGACCGGTTGTGAATATCATTTGTGATACTTAGAAGGTTGATGCTTTATTTTGCTATTTGAGTCATTGGGCTGTGCATCTGAAGTGTCTTTGTTGTTCCCAGTCGTTGTTCCCAGTCTTAACTTGTGATTTTGCTAGAGACCAGCGTTTCTTTCTTTTTTTGAGACTCGAGGACCACTTCTAAATCACAGACCACTGCTGAAATTTTGTGCAGCTGGTGCAATATGATGATGATGCGACCCTTTCAATTTATACAACGTTTTTTGTTGTGGCAATGACACAATAAATGTTATAACTCGCAGCACTACGAAGATTTTTTTGACCATAAATCAGTTAAGTTTCATGCACCATTGCACTTATACAGACATTTAAATGAATAAATATTTGACAAAGTTCAACAGTTTTTAGCTCTTAATTTAAAAACAAAAGTTTTAGGTTTGCTCTCAGACCACCAGGCACATGGCCGTGGACCACTGGTGGTCCACGGACCGCAGGTTAAGAACTTGAAAAGTCTGCTCCTTTCTACCAGGGTTGGGAGCTTAGGAGTAGCCATTTTTGAATTCCGAGTGTTCATCATTTGTTATACAAACTTGACACTGTTGAATGATCTGTTTGTAGGCTTATCATCGACTGGCCAAAGAATTTCATCCCGATAAGAATCCAGAGGAAGGAGAAAGAGTGAGTTCTACATTTTATGATTGCTCATAATAAAATTCCAGATTTCAAATGCCCTAATGTAAAGCTAAGCACAGGGCAGTCGCTTATTCACAAACGTTGTGTCATATCAGAGCCCTGGATTGGTTGCCGAGAGATCGACGTCTGTTGAATGTCTGAGTCTGGTTGCCAAATGGAGGCAGGTGCTCTTATGCATGGTTGGGGCATAGATGTAAGGGTTGTTTAATGCATTATAGTTAGCGTCCCGGAAAGTGCATCTATGCCCTTTGGTTCTGCAATAGATCTTCAGAGCTGTAGTCAAGCCACATTAATTCAACGATCTCTACTTTATATTTGGTTTGTTGATTCCAGGTGAAATTGAAAGACTAGTTGTAGAGTTAACTTACTTTATCTAAGCATGTTCTAAGTTTCAAATTGAAAGACTAGTTGTAGATTTAACTTACTTCATCTAAGCGTGTTCTTATTTTTAGAGGATAAATGGCCTGTCATATATATATATATATGGCCAATCATCTATATCATAATTCCAAAACTCATCATTCCAAAACTCACGGTAGGTAGGTAGGTAGAGGATGTTTGCACACATTTTACCAAAAGGAATAGCGAATGCTAAGCTCTACATGTAGATGTGAAAATTTTAGGAGACGTTCTCCTGTGCACTACTAATTTCAGCTTAATGCGTCGTTTCATTTCCGAGATATGGACATTTAAAGTTTTGAATTGACAACTGCCACAGAAAGCGTTATGATTCAAAATAACATTGCCATTGCGAATCAAGCACCGCTCAACAGCAATATTTACGACGTCATTCCGTTAGTGTTTATTGTAGGACACTCTGTTTAAAAGATTTTTGTACTGTTCAGTTTAAGGAAATCAGTTTTGCCTATGAAGTCTTGAGCAACCCAGAAAAGAAAGAAATTTACGATCGTCACGGCATTCAAGGTCTTAAGGAAGGCGCTGGACCAGGTGGTACGTATACCAAGCGGTTTCATCAATGTTTTAATTGATTTCAAAATATTCTAGTCAAGGTCAGTGGTTGGTTTGTTGTTAAATGAAGCAGTAAGTACAGAAGTCAGCATTTTGCTGAACTACAGTGTGTGTTATGGAGCTCTTTCTGAGAGGGTACTCACTAATCAACTACCTTTTGCTTTAATTAGTGTTCACTAAGTGTTGGCTGTAGTACAATACCTCCTCCCAGGATGATAATAATGACAGCTGCACAGTAGTAAGCTTTGAGCTGATTAATAACTTATAATAAGCTGCACTTAGATTTTAAAATCCCCAATTTGCGGACTAACCTTGATGTGAGGCCTAGCAATGTGAAGAATTCTCACATGTAGATCTTACAATTGGTAAGAGTACTCCACCATTAAAGCCAAGGAAGTTATCTTGTAGATAGTTGGTGGGCTTCATGAGCAAGTCTCAAAATTAATCTCTGCTTAGTCTACTAAATTGTTTATGTCGTATATGGACATGTCAAGAAGTGCGTAGGGAGTTATAGCAATTGCAATTACAAATGTTCACTTATGAACTTTGAAATGAAGGCAATATTAGAATGCAATTGTATTGTATTACTACTATATTTTTAAAGATGATTTTCCCTCTGCCTGTTTGCTGCTCACAGAACCTATTAGTACTGCATAAATATCATTTCTATGTCTGTGGGTGTGTTAATTAACATCGAACAGCTGTTGAGGAAATTAAGAATTAGTCATATTTATATAGATTGACATCTTCTTTGTTGCTGTTAAGAACAGCATGTCTTCATAATCAGGAGTTGTGTTCTCAAGTGAGCGAGTACAATACATTATGAGATTGGTTTATTTTGTTGAAACTCAATTGAGTCAAGTCTGATTCTGCCCATTTATCTGGCGTTCTTTTATTTCTTCAACATTCATTTAAGTAACTAAATAGCAGGCTATTGTTCTGTTCGCTGTAATAATGTAATTGTAACAATGATATGTGTTAATTATTTTCTAAAAATAACTGCTGTTGTCTTGTGTATATGATTGATGGATGGAGTCTGTTTGCTTTATTTGGAAATTGCTGCAGCACTTTTGGGCATTGTTTAAAGACTTTAAATAAATCTCTTGTTACGTTATGTTGTAGGTTTCCCTGGTGACATATTTGGTGATTTATTCGGGGGATTATTTGGAGGGAGCCCATTTGGTTTTGGATCTCGGGGAGGAGGTCGAAGGAAGCAGAAAGGAGAGGATCTAGTCCACCCGTTGAAGTAAGATGCGTAACTTTGTCATTTCTAGTTTTCCGTCATAATTTAGCAGTGATAGAATATGCCTCTCTGTGTTCTGTGAATTGCTTGTTTAAATATGACTTCTGGTTTGTGAAAATGTTACGGTGGGATTTCATTATAAGGACAACCTCCTTTGTTGTTCCATTGGAGGCATCTGATCATGTCAATTGTGTTGTCAGATTTAATTGAATGGACATTTAAATTATTTTGTGTTAACTAATAACTAATCAATCAGTGTTAAATCAGTTATTGCTTATTGCTTTTTCCTTCTAATGTCTATAGTACAAGTTATGAAAAAAAGTCATAGCCCCAATTCGTATTAAAACAAGAATTGTGTCACGAGTATTGGTATCTGGAAATAATTCCAAAATTATGGCAGCAGTTATGTAACTTTTATTAAGTTCTTCACCAGGCATTTAATCAACAGCTGACAATAGTGATGCTGGTGATACTTTAGTTGTGAGCATTTGATGGTTGTGATGGTGTTGAAAGGGAGTTTGACAATGTTGCTATGTTAACTGTTGTTTGTATTGAAGTGCTAAGACGGAAAACGATTTGAGTGATGGAGATTATCATTGTTTTTCAGAGTGTCGTTGAGTGACCTTTGCAATGGAAAAACATCAAAACTACAGATTAACAAGACCGTGATTTGTGCCAAGTGTCATGGGTAAGACTGAGTTGCTTTTCATATGTCATGGGTAAGACTGAGTTGCTTTTCATATGTCATGGGTAAGACTGAGTTGCTTTTGATACTTACCATGGACATACTTGGTAGATTATACAGTGCTTATATACTAGCACAGCATATTATCATGGACAGAGTTTGTAGATACGACTGTGTTTATATGACAATGTGCAAATTAACATTTGACTGCTGTATATTTATAGATTGAGTTTGCAGTTACCATACACACTTTGCGTCCTCTTCGATCCTCTGATCGCCTCGACCTCATTGTTCCACTTGTCAGGACCACAATGGCCCAAACTCGATCCTTTGCTAGCGCTGGTCCCTCACTGTGGAATTCACTTCCTCCGAGTCTTCGCTCTACCTTTCTCACTGCAATTGTTTCTACATCTTTCTCTCATCTCAAAATCTATCTCTTCTCTCGGGGTCTTCGCACTGGGAATGCTTCTGAAAGGCAAATGCTGTGAAAAGCGCTTTATAAATTCACAAATACAATACAATACACTATGTTACTAATTGAATTGGACGGCCTTTTACAAACGGGCATTCATAATCGGCGAAATCAAATTGGTCATGTCCATCTAAACTATCACACTGACAAGCTGGAATTTTTTTAGATTTAATTTGAGAGATGATGCTTATTGACACGATGATTGTCTTGATTTACAGCCAGGGTGGCAAAGCAGGCGCAATGCATCAGTGCAAGCAGTGCAAGGGATCTGGCGTCAAGATCATAATACGACCGCTTGGACCTGGAATGGTCCAACAGATGCAGTCGGTCTGCCCTGACTGCCATGGGGAAGGTAATGCAACTTGCTTGTCTGTCTGTCTGTCTCTTACTCTTCTTTTAATGTCATTGGCTAGTACTGCCTTTATTGATTAGATAGATAGGTAACTGGCAGAACTTTTGTGCTTCATCTTACTGTATTGTTTCCTCGTTGCATTAGAGAATGTTGCTCTAATTTGATAAGTAAAGAATGAAACGACAACAAGACTCGAACCAAACAATGGTATAACGAGGGCTTACTTGATTATTTAGTGGTGTGCAGATCAGATCAGGTTCGATACCCTCTAGCTCCACAAGATAGGCTGCTTTTCATTTCCCTAATTGGCCAATGCTATGGTGAAGCAGTACAACATATGGGTGCCTTGCAATGACATGCTAAACATGTCTTGCTACTGTATTATATAATTTTTCTGCGGTTAAGTCCATAAACTTATTATTATTATTTTGGTCCTGTCTCAGAGACTTGAACATTATTAATAAGAGTGAAAAAGCTGCTGGAATGGAATGTATTCATTATTATTATTATTTCCTGAATTAGCATCAAATGACTCGCTACCAACTAACAACAATGAATATTAGTTTAAAAGTAATCATTTGCCATTCCAAGACAGTGTACACGCTTACTATATATCTGACAATTATGTGTAAGATTCTCTGGTAGGCATTTGTCAGAGTTACATGATGCATCGAACTGTTATAATTTGCAGGTGAGGTTATCAATGAGAAGGACCGGTGTAAGGTTTGCCTCGGCAAGAAGGTGACGAAGGAATCGAAGCAGATCGAAGTCCACATCGACAAAGGCATGAAACATGATCAGAAGGTCGTTCTTAGAGGTGAAGGCGACCAATCCGTAAGTTTTGATTGACTCTTACTTTACCTTCTAACTTCCTTGTTTAAAATAAAAATGGATTATAAGATGTTTGTGTACTGCTTTTTGTGCAACTGTTGAGAAGTGCTCCCAGTGTGCAAGGCCTGAGAGAAGAGTTAGGGTTTTTGAGAAGACAAAATGAGAACCAGAGAGAGAGAGCCAGGCAGGAATGAGGAGCGGGTAGAAGGAGGAAGCACATTACTAAGAGAGGGACTATTGGAGGCGAATGATTTGAGACTGATCCGTAGCTATTGTAGAACGTGGGACCAAGATTTCAAACCCATTGGAAGAACGGAGAAGAGGCAGAAATTGTTTTGAACTGGATGTGTGAACTGGAGGGTTAATATGTTAATCTACAAGAATTTCTTTATGTATAGTATGGGAACCGATTGTATGTATTTGCAGGTCATCTGCTTGTTTTGCTCCCATAATGAATTTAAGGATTAGTTGCTTTTTATACATGCTCGATATTGCACGTACATGGTTGAATGGTTTAAATGATTTTCATTTGAAAATACTCTAATATAAATTCGAAAATTGTCGTTTTCTAAACTACTGATCTACTGAGAATGCTTTGCAAGTTGGCATAGTTTGATAGCATCAAGCACGCAGATTTACTGTGAGCAAATATTTCTTTAGAGCAGTTGTTCTCAACCTTTTAGGACCACCGCACAAATTTTCGACCAGCAGACCTACAAATCCCTAAAAAGTGTTGATGACCTTATTTTAGCCAGTCCAATTTTCATCTAAAAATATATATCAACCTTTGTAGTCAATGCCAATATTTTCACACATTTTCTTTGCCTTTTAAATGCGAAGAAACATAAAACGTTAGCTGTTGCAAATTCATAGAAAATTTTGTTCTATTCTACCACCTGCTCGCGGACCACCAGGCACATGCCCAGCCAACCACCAGTGATCCAAGTGCCACAGGTTGAGAACCACTGCTCTAAAGTATGAAATGCTGTTTTTTTAGTTGATATTGTATCTGTAATTGCTGATTACTGTTCTGTTTTGTGGTTGCACTTAATGTTTTCTTTCTAGATCATAGTTGCGATGATTGTGATCTACAGTAAGGATGCATTTTGTAGTTGGATGGAGAAGGGTAGCCTTAAAGGCAGAGAAATGATCAAAGTAGAGCTGTACGCTGATTGAAGATAGTATGAAACAGAAGGCAGACTTGTTCTATTATCTCCTTACCCGGCCTTGCTTGACCACAATCTTATTTGCATAATAAACATCGATTGTATGTGGATTATGTTTCATGGCCTTATTATGCTTGTTACTTTTGAGTGCAGTGATCAATTTCGTGGCTGGTGTTTTTCTGTTATGCAGCCTGGCATTGAGCCGGGTGATGTGATCATAGTCCTGCAGCAGAAGCCCGACAACACCTTTCAGCGGAAGGGCAACGACCTCTACCTGACCCATCACGTCGGAATCGTCGAGGCGTTGTGCGGAATGGAGTTCACGGTGAAACACCTTGACGGGCGCGACCTTGTCATCAGGAACCCACCCGGAAATGTCCTTGAACCAGGTGAGTCTGTGCAACTCGTGACGTTGCAGTCTCTGCACGATCTACCTGCAATTTACTCCCAAGATGCGCCAGGATAGATTTTTATCTTTAATTTACCAGAGGGATTGGTTTCCATGCATTTGTAGTGGAGAATCATCATCAAGAGCAATTGATGTGCTCGGAACAGATGGTGACTGATGCAGCTTTGAAATCATACAGTTTTCCATGAAGTTTGTTGCTATTGATCTTACAAATAATGTTTATTACTTATTGTACACTGTGTTCAAATAACTTGCTGCTATAATTTGAGGTGATGTTGTGATTTCTAATAAAGTCTAGTGATGTGTAGAAACTCCTGCAGGCAATCGTTTTGCCTATTTAAAGCGGGCGTTCACCTCAGACCAACATGTACGATGTCTCTGTTGGAATTGTAGGTTCAGTTCGAAGCGTTGCTGGCGAAGGAATGCCCATCTATAGGAATCCATTTGAAAAGGGGAACCTCTTCATCAAATTCGAAGTCACTTTTCCACCGAAAAACTTCGCAAATGAGAAACAGCTGAAGGTAAGCAAAGTGCAAATTGAAATTAGCGACATCAAGCGAAAACATCTTTTATCGACCAAGTTGAAATAATAATGATGATGATCCAGGAACACTTGCATTTGTGCTAATGCCACATTTATTGATTAATTTATTTCTGTACTGCCTCTTCAGTCTACTAGTGCTAATACTACTACACTGAGTGCTCCAGACTACAGCCCTGAGGTGAGTCGGAGTTAACACGCCGCGGCTCGAGCAATTGTGATTGAAGGACTTACTAATTGGTCCCTACGCACTTATGCGGTGACTCTGGTCCGAATCGAACCTGCGCCACTTCAGCCGCGAGACTTCAACTATCAAAATAATAAGTGTGTTAGCGATATGTAGACATTAGTCTAGTTGAAATTGAGATGCAGCTGAGCACCTATTATTGAGCAGTTTTTGTGATAGCGATTTTGCAAGTGTGAGCAAATGTTGCATACCTATAAAGCGGTTAACAGGAAGAGCTATTGCCGTGGATAAAGTTGAACTGCTATTATGTTTGCATAACATGGGGTTTCATTTGGTGGCTATTGAACACACAATCCAGCTTCACATGTACATCTATAGTACCAGTCGATAGTAATAGCTTTGTCTGCATCTCAAGCAGTTTTGTCATTGGTTTCTTCAGCTCCTAGAGAAGCTCTTACCTCCTCGCCAGAAGGTAGAAATTCCCGAGGGAGAGCACGTCGAAGAAGTGAACATGATGGAATACGACCCGAACGCCGAGAGCGCAAGCGGGCGTCGCGGCGAGGCGTACGAGGAGGATGGCAGCGACGACGAACCGGGGGTTCGGAGAGTCGGGTGCGCCCAACAGTGAGGACATTAGTCTGGATGGCAGCCCCGTTTTTTGGCATCTGATTATCCAGTCGCAGGACTCTGTAAATTTTCTACGAAGTTATCCGCAACGGTAAACCCAAAATATATCACCGGCCGAAAAATACATCAGAACTTCCTTCACTGAGCTTTGCATACGTGGAGAGCTCATAGTTTGGAAGCACTTCTTGAGAACACGCTGTCGGTGCTGCCATTTATCCAAGAAGTGCGGCAGTTCCCGCTGTGGAATTGTATCATGAAAAACGTGGGCAACTAACTATCAGATTAGATCATTTCTTTAAAGAAAACGAGACAATTGTTTCGGAGTCACTGTAAGAAGCACCGACAATATTTGGCAAAGTTAGACTTTCCTAAGAAATAGTGCCGGATAGAAAATATCGTTACGCATACACGTCTAGTTAATCGGAAGCGCATATATAATATATATATATATATGTGTATATAAACGGGCAGGTATATGAAATAGTTGCTATTTCTTAGTCATATAAAATGTAATATATATTCTACATATTACAATTATATATATATAATTATATATGTATATATATATTACAATTGATTAGTTCAACTGTGTTGGGTCTTTATTGTAAAACATCAGGTGTTTGATAACATTGGTTTTGGGCTGCACTGGAGCCAAAGAAACATAGTCATTTGCAATATGTGTATATTCGCAATTTAGGCTTGCACTGCGCATGCACTTGTCGGCATTGAACAAAACGAATGACTTGGATCGCCTGCCAAAGGGCGTGATTATTTATGATCTAAGATGTACAAGTGAGGATATGCAATTGGTACATAAGTGAATATATTAATTCAAAAGTTTCGTAACTGCGTATTCTATATATTATCGAAAAATGCGTGTTGTGAGGTCAGCAAATGTTGCAATAGTATTGTTGATTGTTGCCAATCTGCTGTTATTATTTCGTTGTCATTGATTTGGTTAGCCTATGAATAAATTGTCCCTTCTGAAATTACGAGATTGTTAACTTGTTTTTTGTGTGAATTTTCAAGTAAATGCCGTTAGTTTGACCTCCGTTGATTGTCGTCATCATTTCACCTTGCAAATCGTAGTGTAGTGGTTTGTTTATTTTATTGGTATTTCTAGATTTATGTAACACTTTTTCATTAACAAATTGCTATCGAGAGCCCAATCCTGTAGTGCAGTTCCTACTACTCTTTTGCTTGGGAGTGTTGCAGAGAACCAATGCACCAATAGTCCAAAGCCTCATTTTTGGGAGCACAATCAAGAATTGCTTGCAGCTGTAATGAGGCCATGTACTTGGGTCATTTCAACAGATCATGGTTTTCACACTTATGACTGACTGTCTTATCAGAATTCATATTATAACCCTTTCCAATAAAAAGTAGCACTTTTTAATCAAGTTCATGAGCTGTTCATTGTGTAAAATGCAAGCCTTTGACTTGTCCTCAGTCTTGAAGTCTTGGTTCGAGCGTGTTGAGTTCATTTTTAAAAGTCTTGGTCTTGAGACCAGAAGTCTTGGCCTTGATTTTTCAAGACCAAGACTTTTTCAAAGTTTTACGAGAAAGTGTCGCCCGCTAGGTTTCCGACCGTCAGAAATTTGGAATAAGCTACATTCCTCATGACAGACTTTTAGAATTGCTTGGAGTCTGTTGTGTTGTTTTGTTTTAATCGAAGGAAATGATTTTATTTTGTCATTAAAACAGACGACAAATTTTTATCACGTATGGGTAAGAGTTCTGTTCAAAGTCTTGAGTGGTCTTTAGACAAAAAGTCTTGGTCTTGAGGTTCAAGGTCTTCGTTTTGAGGTTTCGGGTGTTGATTGCTTGTTGCTTGGGTCTGAATCGAATTCGTGACCCTTTGGATGCAGGGTGGCGACTGCGCCACCTCGCCCACCTGTCTAGTCTGCTAATAAGCTACGACTGGTATTTGCGAACAGGTTAAACCAGAGGTCTCCAAAGTACGGCCTGCGGGCCACATCCGGCCCACCAAGATCTGTAATCCGGCCCGCGAGAGCTGTCTTTGAACCAACGCGCTAAATGGGGAAAATTGGTAATTGTTATTAATATCTGCATTGGAAATCTGCACCGCATCACGCAGACGTTACGAACAGCTATTCATTGGCGGTTGTTTTTCGGAGTTTTTACCCGCGAAGCCTGGAAATGTCAGCAATGTGGCCCGCCGCCGGAAAGCTGGAGACCCCTGGGTTAAACCGTTACAGGACCTCTTAAGCTGGGCAGGCTACTGCCGCTACTGTCCATTTTAATTTCAAGACAAGGGCAAAGTCTCTTCTAAGTTCTATTCTCCGAAGCCTTTCAACTGATAAAGTCACTTTAGGCTATTGGTTTGTTGTTGCAGTCTTGGACTTGGCACTATGTTTTGTTCCTTTTCTAAACACTCCAAATCTCAAATGAATGTGTCACTTTACCTAAATAAGCAGTCAACGACCTGTCCTCTGTCGTGGAACCGAAGCCAATAATTAGAAGTCTCAGATAGACATGTAGGCCTACATGTATAAATTTTAATTCCGGGAGTAGGCTATTCGCTGCGTTATAAATGTCAGCTTGGGATTGACTAAGAAAAGTATAATATAATTGTACGGAACTCGACCTCGGACCACCATGGACTCTTCTGACTACTTTTAATTTTACGCAGCGCTCGTGAATTAGCTGGTGCCCAGCACTTATCTTTATTGGGCGCTTTAGAAGTCTCGAGTTTACGTTTATGAACCAACTCTAATGACTCTCGTATTAAATTTTGCTTGTTCCTGTATAAATTCTTGAACTCTGTACAAACAGATAGGGGCCTATAACACCTTAACGCTGCCATTTGAATGTGTAGAAAGCGTTTGTATATGCCTCCTCTTCAAGTTCACTACTACTCAAGGAGGCGGTCCCGATTAGGGCCTAGTAGGCCTACAGCACATCATCATACGTTTATTTTAAAACACTTTGGGCCTACAGCACGGGGTGTCCGGAAATTATACGCCGAAGCGCCACGAGCAATTGTGAGTGAAGAACTTGCTCAAGGTCCCATTTTGTTGTTTGGGTCTGAATCGAAGGAGGTATACGATTGGTATTTGCGAATCGTAATCTCGAAACTAATAAAGCGCTCTGGAAAGCTAAGCGCTGGGCACCAGCTAATTCGCGAGCGTTAAACCGTTACAGTTTCATTTCAAAGACAAGGGCACAGTCTCTTCTAAGTTCTATTCTTCAAAGCTTTTCAATTGACAAAGTCACTTTAGGCTATTGGTTTGGTTCCGTTTAAATTGTTTTCCTGACGCTGAAGAAATTAATAGATTCGATCTGATTATTCGCTAAAAAACACTGCGTTTCCACTCCTCAGCGGACCATCCCGCTGTCATGCAAGTCGATTCGCTTACATTTCCGAAGATACAATCTCCGCACAGGCGCGCCATTCGACGCAATCAGCTGGCACGGAAATGCGCTACATAAACCGTTAGCCTCGGAGCGCGGCGCAGTGACGCAGACTACGCTGTGTTCATGCGCTTCCGGTCGACTGAAGTGGACGTCGCGATGCGTGCAGCGGCGGCGGCGGGGCTGTCGGCGCCTGTGATGTTGGTCGCCCGCGAAGCGCACGGAGCCGTGTAGAGAGGCTAAGCAAAGGAGTATAGGAGGAGAAGGAGGAGGAGTGGGAGAAGGAGGAGAGGAGGAGGAGGTGGTCTTACGTCGCCGTAGAGAAGTAATAGTCGACACGGCGTCCGTCGCCACACCACTGCAACCACCGTCTTCTGTATCTTCGTCTATCTTCGATGTGTATTTAGAGTAACATCAAAGGCATGAATAGGAGAAAACAGACGCGACCGAAACGCACAACGTGTGAGTAACCTCTCTGCCTCTCTGCCACCCGTGTATACGTACGTCTATCGTAGAAATAGAGATTTCCTTCTTCGTGGTGATGTCTAATTCTGGTCTTTCTTATTACACGATCAGATCGTGTTCTGCCTCTAAATACGCGGCTATCGTGTGTAAGTCGAAAACATACGTACTTATAAGGAGACAACGAAACAATATATATTTCTGTCTGGTTCTTCGGTTTCGTAGTAATTGGTTATTTCGAATCTCCTTTGAAGCGATCGTTCCTCCTTCAGTGCCTCTCCATTCTCCTATCATCAATCCAAACTGATAAGAAATTGTTCAGCCGTGTCGGCTGATTCGGAAAATGGAAGGTTGAATGATTGGTTTGAAGATCTCCATTGTCTTAAGGTCTATATTGCATCTTCATCGCCTTTTGTTTGGTGTCGTTTTAAACGTATTGGAAATGTAGGCCTGTATATATATATATATATATATATATGTATTGATGGACCTGTAATCCTGTAATATATATATTATATATACATATGTGTGGTGATGGAGCTAACACCATGGATTCGTTACAAATTGAACAGGGTTGAAGAAGTGTGCTAGTTATATGAAAACATGTGTGTTTGTAATTCAATATAATTAGAACAAAACAAGGTAGATTTAGTTATCTGACACAGATGTGATATCTTTGTTTGTGGTACATAGTATGTTACTGCTCTATAGTGAACTGATAAAGAAGATGTATTTGGTGGATCAAGAGATATTAATCTCTTTTAAGAAACAAGAATGGTAGTCAGACTATTTGACAACCGTTGTCAGACGTTGTCTGGATGTTACTTGTTGTGACAACGCATTGACAGCTTCATTGAACTGTACAGCATTTGAAGCCCAGTTTGCTGAAGCAAGAAAAGCAAATTGCAGCACACTGTGTAGTGTGTAGGCCTAATGCATGCACTTTGAAAGTGTTGAATGTGCTGGTATATGGAAGAGTCTGAAGCTCACCATACCAATCAATCAATTTATATAAGCCCCCTTGGAGATCTCTATTCAGAGGCACTCCCGACCCAATCCAAGTGGAAGAATGCTGTCTTCAGCAGATCGAAGAAGGGTCAGGAAAATACTATGATTCCCTGGTCTCATGATCACATCAAATTATGCATATATGCATATAAGCATTTGTAGGATTTTTAAGTAACTCACAATGAAATGTCACATAACCAGGGAACGAGTAATTATAGTTCAACAGTTATTTTGACCACTTCTTATCCTTCAAGCTGATACATTGTAGGCCTAATTGTCTAATATGCAACGTACCATCCTATGGTCTTCGAAAGCCTGCAGAAAGTGACAAGTCCTCAACAGATGGATACATTGCCATGAAAACATTTCCGTATAATTATGTTCTCCAATACGTGTGATGGGATCATGTGAAACTTTCAAAGATTTCATCCAAACATACGATTTCTCTTTTAGAGAAATGCAAACTTTCTTTCGGGGTTTGAACCCATAAAAACCCCTAACTACACCCATGCTCGGTCCTTGATAAGAAAATATGCATATGTGTTTGGATAAGCTTTGTGTTTTCAATTAGAGAATGACGTTCATCAGATAATTGCTGGGGATTACTTCGCTTCCACTTGACCCGCGCAGGCTGTGACAGAGTAGTAAACATCGGTGCATTGGGAAACTTCTGAGTGTTTGTCTGGTGGGGGGTTCGTTTGACCAATTGCTAGCACTTCCAGGCAACTTACAGCAATGTCTTCTGATCGCTTCACTACGGACTGTCTCCTAAGGCGGTAACCTTTGAATCCTTCTTGCACCGTTGGCTGTAGGTTCTTAATCAATCGTTTTGTAGCAAACACTGTATAGTAGCTGTGTTGTGATTGCTAATCAGTGGTTATTGAAAGGCAGAGTCTTCTTCTTTCACTCCTCTGTTGATGAGATCCAGACTATACAACATCATGTGAATTTGAAACTCGGTATGATTGTGTTGTATTGTATTGTATCGGAATTTTTATATAGCGCATCTTACAGAACAAGTCTACTCAGAAGCGCTTCCGGCTCGAGGACTCCGAGGAAAAAGATGAGACTTCAAGGTGCGAACAGCAGTAGGAAGAGAGGCAGAGAGCAGAGTGTAACGAAGTGCAGGAGGAAGACCATTCCACAAGGAGGGGCCAGCTATAGTAAAAGCAAGAGTCTGAGCAAAAGGCCTACTGTTCAATACAACTGTAGTTTGCTATAGACCTGTTTACATAGTTTAGAAGAGCTCACACATCATGATCATTATGATATAGAACACCAACAACCAAGGTTTAAAGTGGATGGGAACGCATGGGAACGACGTTCCCACTGCTCTCGAAATTCTTTGTTTGTGTTCCCACTGCTCCAATGCAAAAGAACATACAAATCTAAACTGTGGAGTTCCCACTGTTCACTGAGACCACTTTCATTACTGCTAATGACAGTATTGGGTAACTTATTTAAAGGTCCCGACACAGTAAACCAGTTCATGGAGACCTGATCCAGTTTATTCTACGTTTTTCAAGCGGAGTGCTACACTAAGTCCACAACAACTGATGTTGCCATTGTTGTTGTTGCTGTTGTCATGTTGTCTAAGGTACAGGCGTGGCCCTGTTCCTGTCGTAGATTGTGTCGTCATTGTGAATTAGCTACAACTAACTATGACCTCAAAGTCCTGTCTGTCAGTTGTTTTAAAATCTCAATCTAAACAATTATGATATGACAACCTTACTATAACATCAGTACCTCACCTTTGCTTGTCTGGCCTATCCATCTTACCTTCCTTATCCTGTTTGCTTTATAATATACTTGCAGTACTTTATATTTATATATGTTAATATGACGTACCTATCTCACCTTTAGCCAGCTTATTGTTTTCTTACCCAACATGGATTAGGTCTACAGTAGGGGTACTACCCTGAAACCTGACTTCATTGCATTCACCCTCTTTCCGGGGTGAGCCTGGTGCCTCTTGCTGTAGTTGCCAGGATCCCTAGTCAACATGTGATTCAGCTGTGTGTTAATTACCGTATGTAACTATATGTATGCTGCTTTTTACCTATTCACGCATTGTATGTATGCACGTATGTATGTATGCATGTATGGGCGCGGTAGTGTAGTGGTGAAGGTCGCCACCTTGCAACCGAAAAGTAGCAGGTTTGAATCCCACCCGCCGCGTAAGGACCTTGAGCAAGTTCTTCACTCACAATTGCTCGTTGCGCTTCGG
>JAQFXW010000474.1:0-18788 GCA_034693945.1 Dendrobaena attemsi
CATATATAGGGGAGGGGCCTAGGTCTATAGACCTAGTTAGCAAACTAGCACACAGTAAACCTGGAGAGTCGCCAGAGGCCCTCACAAACATGTGTATGTGTATTTCTTCAGTTTAATGACAGCTTATGACAACAGAGGCCGTTGCCGTCGGTGCAAAAATTGGTTAAGCGTATTTCAGTAGAGACAACCAACGGATATTCTCGACAACAGCTAACAGATGGCATGGATGCTTAGAGTCTCTGCAGCTACAGACAGGGGCACGGCAACGGCCCCTGTTGTCATAAGCTGTCGTTAAACTGATGAAACGCATGCAGCGTCCGTAAGGTCAAGGGCAACGGGTGACATTATGTTGGCTACGTTATATTTCTCATTGACATTTTTAAATTGCTCCAATAATTATATATGATCTGTGTTTTTATAACTCTGACAATGATTCAACATCTAACGTTTCTATTCTATCATCAGTGTTGCACATGAATACTTGTATAAGTCTTGTGTGTCGTCGAATTCGTTTTCTTTATAAACTTTTACAGCTTGGTCATCAAACCGTAACTTAGCAAATATCAAGGCAATTGAAATTGTGTGCTTAGCCTAATGTTCATTGTTTTCGGTGAATTAACACTGAAAATAATAATTCCGAAATGTGGAAACCGTGCACAAACGTGTAGGCCTACGTTCGGCTGTAAATAAGCGACTCCGATTTGTGGGCGCTATAGAAGTTTCAAGTTACGATTACGCATACATAAATAGGCCTACAGCCCTACACGTATATAGGCATATATCTATAATATATTGATCTACTAGTTAATGTGATATAAGCTTATGAAAACACGTCTTTGTGTTTTCACTTTTTTTTTGTCTTTTTCGCGTCTTTTCCCCCACGTCATTTTTCGTATTTTTCGTCCCACGTTTATGATTATTTCAAGTCTTTGTGTTGTCAGATTTCAAGGTAGGCCTGATAGGCAGCCAAATTCCCATGACCTTCTGTTGTTCCAATCTCATTCTCTCTCGCTCAGATCGAAACAAAACGAGATCCTAATTAGTCGTCTGCTCTCCTTTTCTTTCATTAATTCATTCTGGACATTTATATAGCGCCGTTTTCTCCCTTTTAACTCCTTGTCTTTGATTTATAAACTTTATTTTGTCCATTCGGTCAATCCTTTTGTCTCTAACATACCTCACCAAAACCAATTTTGAGGATAGGCTTTTGAGGGTGTGACCCCTTAACTCCAATTATGGGCTGTGGTCTTATCACCATCTGGATCTAGCGTTGTACGCATCATACCGCATGTACAGTTCCCAGGGAAGATATTCGAACGGTAGGCCTACCTGGTCTACACTCAAACAAAGAGAATCATCCAGGGGCGAATCTGAAAAAGTTAACAAACGTTGCAAAGTAAAAAAATTGTAATAAAAGCCTAATGAACTGAATATGCTTGAACAGTTTGATAAAGCCCTAGAAGGCTAAAGGCTAGAAGGAGGAAGTAAATATGTATTTAGGGATGAGCAACCTCTGGTTCGCCTATAGGGTCTGTAGGCCTACTCTTTGTTACCTCTTGTGACTAGATCTCGACGTATGTCCTATGAATTGAGTATAGATTACTGAGTTGTACTGTCTAGACCCATATGCCGGATTATTAATTAATTAATCAATCAATTAATGGAAATTTATATGGCGCCCCTTCAAGGTTTCTACTCAGAGATGTATTATTGTGACAAAGAAATTTTTTAATTGGAAGTGCGGAATAAGATAAATAGCGTTTTATAGGGCCTGTGATTTTGAGTGTTTGAGTATAGACGGCGAGTAATGGGTTATTGTTGTATTCCAATGTTCAGCTATTATACGTCTAATTATTATAAATCGAAACGCTCGGGAACTTTCTATTTGGGTGTGCAGTATAAGTAGTTTGCTGTCACCTGAGAGCCACCCACGGTGTCATCATCCCTCCCCTTCTTTTTTCAGCCTTCACTTCTTATGGCATTTTCAGTATAGCCTACTCCCAGCCACTTCAGTTGCCCAGGAGTTTACCCAGGCCTCTCTATGGGACCCTTTGTTCAGCTGCTTTCCAAAAACTGGTTCGGCAGGTGTTCCTGGGTACTTAGGTCTACCCTCCTCCGCCGACAACACACCCACCAATAGCCGGCTAAGGGGTTGATCAAATTCTAATTGGCAAACAGTAGAGAGCAAGTGCCCAAATGTAGTTGACAATGTAAAGTGCATCACCTATACAATAAAATTTGATATGAATATCTTTCTTAATCCATTTACTCACAAATGCTTTCTTCAGCAATAATTTTTTTATAAGTTGACAATAATTATTGCTTATTTATTTGGAGATTTATATAGCGCCTCTTCGAGACCACTACGCAGAGACGTTCCCGACTACAGCGCTGAATTATTGAGTCGGAGTTAAAACGCCGGAACGCCTCATTTACTACACCATCTGGCGAATGGAGGTTAAGTTTACCTGCTGGAAAATATTCTTTAATAGTCGATGGAGGGCGTGAGCCAACAACACTGGCTTGCAAAGCTAACCTAGGTCTAGGCTATAGCCTAATAAAAAGCGTCAGATAACAAGCCTTAACCTGAAACGCGCCCTGACGACAACGGCCATTGTTGTCATAAGCTGTCGTTAAACTGATGAAATACGCCTCATTAGGAAAGCGCCAATCATCTTTGTTCTGAAAGTGTTGTACAATGAAAGTAGATCTAAGCCTTTCAATATGAAATGTTATAATTAATTGAATTAGCAGACGATCTCAATCTCATATCAGGTATCACACGTGAGATGGTGTCCACTTTCCACAGGTATAGACCGATATAACGGTCGAACTCCTACTACGATATTTTTACTCATTCGAATTCGAGGCAGAGCGGTAAGACACGCAGCACCCAATCCAAAGCCTAGGCCTACTTACCGTTAGTCTACTATTTTTCTTGTACCATCTTGTCCTTTCTCTTTTGTCTGAATGGCTTCCTATTGTTGCCTCCTCAGACGATTCTTTTTGTCAGGCTGTCGGATTGAGAAGGATCGCAATCACATAGATATGGAGTGCGTGCGATATTTAGAGGCCGTTCGCATATTATATAACGCCTAAAATCGTAATTTTTGATCCACCCCCTACCCCGAACAATGTTATATAACACCAGCTGTGACCCCCCCCCATATTATATAACAGATATACTACCTACACCCTACCCAACCCCACACTATAAGCACACTAAAAGGCATAGGGCCTACAATCGGCATATTTAATAGCGTGTGATACTACAACCAAAATTATTTACACATACTATAGAAAATGAAACCAAACATCTCGACACTACTTACCAAAATAATGATTTCAAGTGAATTAATTTTAATTTAAACCAGAATAAAAATAACTCATACAGAATTGAATTTAAAGGCACAGGAAATTTGTTAAAATAGTAAACGGCAAAATAGCATAAGCTGGAAAAAGTTTGTTATATAACGAAACCCTCAACCTATCCCCTACCCTACACAATATAACGCTAACAAAACAGGAACCCACCCACCTACCCCCTGAGAGTTATATAATATGTGAACGGCCCCTTATAATCGTAGGCTAAGTTTCAATCCGTTATTTATTGACGGCTCTGATATTGCACGCACGCCATGCGATTGTTCGGGTCCATTTAGATACCTATTCCTTTGCAAGCGGAAATAGGGTTAGTTTCTGAGTAGTTCCTGAATAGACGCTATATAACAGGCCAGAATGAATGAATGAATAAGACTAAAGAGATCAGCTTATTATAGGCCCATGGGCGGAGTTTATCACTGACTAGAGGCTATGAGCCTATGCCCATGGAGAAGTTTCAAATTTGTTAGCCAATGCATGGGTTAGCCCCAATTCGGCTCCAGGTTAAGCCCCCCCCCATTTGACACATAATTTTAAGTACAAAAGAAGAGAAATGACTGAGAAGGTTAAAGGTCATCAACTATTTTGGGAGTTGAGGATTAATGAACTGTGGGAAGTGATGAATAAAAACTGTCATTAACTTTTTTAAAGTTAAGATTGTGCAGTGGTCTGCCCCCGTGAACGGAAATCAAACTACGCTCAGGTATGTATAGACCTACAATAGTATATAGGAACAATGAACATGCAACGACCTCCTCCGCCGAGATGACCTTTGAATCGGATCATCCAAACTATCTGATCGTGTGAGAGCCCTTGCTCCCATCATGCTAGGTTTCTTTGTCTGGACCGATGATCATCATCAATTATTGAGTCTGTGCTTTGTTGAGCTGCATATGTTGTTATGCATCAGTTGCAACTGTTGTCCACAAGAGCAACGATCGAGTGTCCGGTGAGGGATGGACGACAATTGGACATATGGCAGAACGAATATATGTTATTAGCGTTGTGGCAGACCGTGGGAGAGTGGGACCTACAATATTGTCCATAATGCTCTCTCTCCTTTGTAGGCTACCACATTCCTCGTATTCCTCTGAGTACGTGTGTTCGTTCTCGCGTTCTGCGCTCCTTCAGACTTCTCCATCTGTTTTAATTGAGGCCAATTCATTGAATGGAGTCGTAAAAAGCTGAGTCCAGCGCTTAAACAATATAATTATGTGGACCTTCTGTGAACTCCCGTATCATCATACACCAAAGCATAGATTGTGCTGAGGTGTCATTGACTGCTCCTTGCGCCTATCTGGTTCGATCTTAGGGGCAGTCTACATCGCGCCACAATTTCAGCTAAACAAGTTGAGCATTTGTACCTTGTTAACTTGTGGGGAAATTCCCCGTGAGCACACCCAGATTTCTTTTAGACCTGCTCCTCTCTCCACCCTTTTGATCTTGTCATTGAAGTTTGAATAGGTTTTAACCCCTGTAGATGCCTACCCGCATATCAGCGGTGTCTTAACTTTAAGCGCCCGTGAATAAGTTGATCAGGCCTAGCCCAGTTAGCTACACTGGGAGCTCGCCGGCCGTGTGTTTGCACGGACCGGGTTCGAGTCCGATGTCTGCCGACACTCAGAGATTTAACATCTCGGGCTAGCACATAGGACGTGTGTGGAGCAGTGGGATTGTCGTCGCCATGCGTTCGAAGGGTCGCAGGTTCGATTCAGACTCGAGCCACCGAGTAGGTACGTTGAGCAAGTCCTTCACCTAAAGTTGCTCGTGGCGCTTCGGCGTGAAAACTCTGAGACCGCCTCTGAGTAGTGGACTCGAAGGGGCGGTACAGAAATGAATAAATAAATAATAGGCCTACTCTCCATGGTCGAGTCTCGAGACGATGCCTCTGCCGAAAAAGATGGGGAACAATTCATTGCAGCGGTTCTCAACCTTTTGAGACTCACGGCCGAACCATTTAAAAATCTTGTCTCGATGACGGTGGTCCAACATTGACAGAAATGTCAGTGACGAATTACTCGACACTAAAAATGTAAAAAAAATTATGTAATTATAAATTTGTCGTAAATCAGTAAATTATTTGCTTCACGCTCCCACGGAGCCAATGAACTTTAGAAAAAGTTATTTTAAAAATTGACAAAATTTATTTGTTTTCAATTTATGGACATATTTTTTTTACCTTACTTGAGGACAACCAAGCAGATGGTCGCGAACAATCAGCACTATACGAGTAATTCATTAATTCATTCATTCGTAAATTTTTATATCGCGTCTTTAAGTGTTGACCTACTACTACTCAGAGGCACTACCGACCAGGGTACATCGCTGACGCTGAGTCGGAGTTAAAACGCCGAAGCGCCTCATTTACTATACGGGCCTTTGCAAAAGAAGAATGATACTATAGCCTACCTATGAGAATTTATCTAGGATCCTATATTCTACGTACAAGTGTCTTGTCCATTATACTGTATGTATGAATTTCTATACCGCATCTTATAGTCCACTACTATTCAGAGGCGGTCCCGACTACAGCCCACAGGTGTGTCGGAGTTTTACACGCCGAAGCGCTTGAACAATTGTGAAGGACTTGCTAAAGGTCCTTACGCGGTGGGTGGTATTCGAACCTGCAACCATTCAGTTGCAAGGCGGCCCCCCCCCACTATACTATTATGCTTAAGGTCCCTACGCAGGGGCATGAAGAAGATTTCAACATGCGACCTTCGATCCGGTCACAAAGCACCGAACTATAGGCTTACCACTGCACCACCACGCCCACAGGGCTACGGCCCTGCGGGGTGCAAGAGTCACACGACAAATGACTCGTGACAAATGGTTTTGTGAACCTTTTGTCGTTGAACCATTTGTCGTGAACCATTGTCGTGACGTCGGTGCAAGTGTGGTTACGGGGTTAGTGCAGAAGGTGTTATCAGCAAATGCGATAGGCCTATAATTGTCACCGATTTTGATGCAAGTTGATGCACAGCCTGGGTGCAGACGATCAATGCTCATATTATATATAAATACGTATATATAGTTATATACATATGTATATACATATTTATATATGTATAGTATATGAACTCCGACACTTACAGTCAGTGCAGGACTTGATGATAGCCTATATTTCCTAGAATGGAGAGTGAACTGCTCGACATGGTAGAAGAATGGTCGCTGTAGTTTCTTTGTGCCATCAGACATCGAAGAGAAGACAAACTGCCATCAGATGTGTGTATTGTTTCGCAGATATTGTGATTGCATTTGCAACCTTTGACGAAAATGAAGAAGGAAGACAACTATTTTAACTAAGTCTTAAATAGAGTTGAATTTGTACATATATAAACGTGCTTGTACATTGTACAGCTTTACTTTTTTTTTAAGCTATTTTACAACTCTTTAAGAATTAGTATTTAGTAAGAAATGATCGTATATGGGGACGATTAGATTAGCCTAGGTTTCATTTCCTTCTCACTTCATCTCTAACTTTGACCAATATTAAATTCAGTCCTCCTTGATAAAGTTTTTCTGTACTGGTCTGTACTTGTTTGTATGTGAGACTCACTGTATCATAATGAATTGATTCAATAAATTTGATTTGATTTACATAAATCAGAAGCGGTTAGTGGCAAATGCTTCATGCTGTTTTGGCCATTTAAGTATTATGGTTTGATGAAAACTTATTTATTTTCCATTAAAGATGCATGGGATAATAATGTAGGTCTTTAGGCTTCTACAAGGATTCATGGAACGTTGTATATATAATAAATATATCTGCAGGACTGAAACAAAACAGAAACTATAATATGATCATGGCTTTTATTTACATGATTAATTTAAAAATTTGTGAAAAAGGACAAAAATTCAGCTACGGCATCATATTCACAAAATGTACAAAAAACTTTGAAGTTATTCAACGCATTCATCACAGATTAATACTAAAAATTGAAGCACTACATAAGCTGCACGTATACCTATGTCTGGCTAAACAGCAAATAACATGAGCACAAAAAGGGGCCACAGAAGACATGGCCCCGAACATATTGTCGACCCCTAAAGTTCTGGCAGGCTAACAAGACCCACTGTTGTATCCCTAAATTGCCTCAGTAGGCAAGAAAGAATATATTTGGCGATACCCAACAGCTTATTAATCTGAGATGTGTAACCTAACCAGTAAGGTTAGATGAGTTTATAGGGCTCGTTAAACAGCAATCCAACATTACAGAAAGGTTTGAAAGGCACGACAACAACATATACACTCAGTTTCAGTTTCACACAATGCACTGGGATCAGACCTCAAGAGACAAACACGAGATACACGCGGTCAATGAAATATGCCACTGAAAGTTGCAAGTCACTACTAAAATCAGACGCGCTACATTTGTGCCATGGATGCCCGCATCTATTTTTGCAGGAGGGGCAAAGAACAGTGATCACAGTTTTTCTTATTTAAAGGTTAATTTAAAGTTGAATTTCTCAGTTTTACTTGGGATATCATTAGTATAATCTGTGCTGTAATGCTGAGATTTGTTTTAAACCAAACAGTAGTAGTTAAAAATATAGTCGTCAATTAATTTCCAGGAAGGTAAAGTGCGGACATTCATGATTTGCGCATGCATAGCACTACAGCCATCATGTAACTCTCAGGTTCCTGGTTATACTTTCTGAATTGATGGAAGCGTTAACTGGTACCAGTTCAGTCACAGGCGCTGTTTGAAAGAGAGGCACCAGTATAAATATAGAATCATGATCATAAAAGGCATTTTCATTTCTGCGTTCTTGACCAATGAGGTCTCTCGTCGATGGTCATCCAAAACTAGACAAAATGGCAGTCAGATCAACCGAACTGCATTTAACAAGCGTGAAATCTTGACATAATCAAAGACCCTAATACAGATAAACATATCGGCATACATGAAACTTGCGAAAACAACATAGGCCTACTGTGGCATTTCCTGCTCAACCTATGTCATTAATGTTATCATTTGCAGCATCTCTGTGAGTTGCTAGCACTAGGTCTGATTTCACCAACAGAGAAGCAGTATGTCAAAAGAATCACAAGTTTTTCGGATAATTTGACACTTATTCCCCAACCGGTATAAATGCAAGTTAGCACATGCTATAATTTTCCATAAAAGGAATCAGGTTGAACGCTTAAACATCTAGGCTACTATAAGGTATCAAGATAATCAGATATCACGGTGATTACATTACAACAATGCTACAGTTGGTATATCATACAAGCAGACTTGAAGCAGTGTGCCACCATTTCTACGGAATTATGGTAGAACACCAAAAACCATAATAAGTCTCTGAGATGATTGTGGCAGCAAAATCGATGCTGGAAAATTGCACTTCTGAATAAAAATGTCATAGACAGTACTCGTAATAAAAAATACAAACAATTTAAGAAAACTGACAAGCTCAGTAATAAAGCAGTTTAACTGCAATCATAAAGTTATGCAGGACTCTGAATCGTCCATATTAAACTGGAATTTTCAAACCACTGCAGATTTTCGCAACTGCCTCTTTTTAGCACAGAAAATTACGAGATGTGATTTGGAGACTGCAATACTGAGAGCCAGCCACAAGACAAGTTATGAAGAATTGAGAGGGTGAACGCTTTTTTTACACAACACATGTTCCACACATTTTAGGCTTCATCATTACACTGTAAGGCTTCTAAGTAAAATATAAACAAGTATCTAAATAATCATAGTATATATAAAAAACATTAGATGCAACGTCTACAAAAGATATTTGCCATTTAATATGCATAAAGCAGTTGCTGTACTTGTTGCTTTTAATGCCCCTCGTGATATGTATTATGTCAGACATACTTTCTCCGTTCTTTACAAAGCTCCCCAGCAGAATAATCAAAATACCGCAATCACTCGAATCCTTATCGCCACCGCTAAGGATCGAATTACTTCCAACTACAATAAAATAGGTTCAATAACAAGTCACACAAAACACAGACTGCATCAATTACATACAATTTAATCACTGTACACACTGATTAGCATTCACCATTTCAAGTTTTCAAAATATTCTCGCTTGACTACTTCGGACATGTAGACAGTAAAACCAAGATATTATCGTTAATTGTTACCTCAGATGTTGGCAACTGTTTCTGCTGTTGGAACAGTACCAGTTGCTAAATTTTGCAAAAATTTGGCTGCACTATAATTACGCATCTTGGATATCGGTCATTGCAGGATATGTGAGAAATTTTAATCTTTTCTATATTTAGAAAAAGATAAAAGTGTAATGTTGGTGTCACACGGATAGATGCACAAGTAGATATGTGCACACACACACACATACACATACAGACAGTGTCACATACACACACCTGCACCTGTTCTATCAGTGACCTATTTCCCTGCAGAAGAAAATTGATGAGCACCTTGTGTAGCTTTATGTAGATATCCCCCCCCCCCTCTCACCGATTGGCCTTTCTCAATACGAATGGAATGTGATAAACACGTTTAAGTGATGAAACAAATTCTGTTGTTCTGCAAATCAATAGAATATATTATCATAGTTTACATTAGCGGACAAACAAATTACAAAAGTGTTTTTGTTTAGGACAACTTTCAAAGGCTTTGAGATTTGGGTTGGTAGGCAAATTATATCACTCATTTCTTTTTTAACATACTGCATTCACGTCTTCTTCTGATCAGTATCTTTCACTCCTGATCAACTTGTATTCATTGTGTTTTATTTATCACAGTAATTTTTATTGGTCGTAATTATTTGTGCCATCAAAGGAATCTGTGCGATTTCTATTCTCCTGCAGAGTAATAACCACATAATTCACAGGAATAAAACTGGGTGCTAAACAGCGTTTTATGATTTTATCCGCCGTTGATAATATCTTGGTTTTACTTAAATCTGTCCTGAAGCCGAGCAAAACGTGTAAGCTGTGCAACATATGGTAGACATGTAATACTCCGGCTGCTGTGCTGAAGCCTTGCAAAATGAATCACTAAGGCACTTCAATAAACAGGGACTTCAAAAATAAAATCTAATTTACGATGCTTAACAATACTACAGAATTTTACAAGCAAGTATACTGCAGAATTAAATAAATTAACATTTACTTATAGATCACGTTTGACTCGGAGAGTCGTAATCGATTAAACTGTCTTCAGTTTGACTCTGACTTGTCCACACAGAAGACCTCTTCATCTGACAGATGCAATGAATCGTGTATGCCATCGCATTGTAAGTGAACACCAATTCCCTTCACGTGATTTACACTTGTCCGTTTTGACAAAGAAATACACCGCACACAATGCATACGACCGACCGTTGCTGAATTTGGGTCATTGTCGAGCACAATAAAATACGCGATTGCACATCCTCATAATGCAATCGGCAGACAGATAGCAATCAAATTGAAGTTTCTCGTGCATTATTGAACTGATGGTTGACAGCAACGTGTGGCAGCAGTTGAGGATTTCTGAGTACTACATGACTAAAACTGTGGAGGTCGAAAAGTATTTAAGTTGCTGAACTGTTGCTTCTGTCATGCAAAAGCTTAGATGTTTGTCTAATATTGGTCTCTGTTGTCGCCGCTCGCTGCAGATCGGGGAATGAAATTTCTCCAATTTTCCCCCTGAATACTGGAATTCGGTATGCATCCCGGAGAAGAACGCAAGTGATACCCAACTAAAATGCAAATACAACACAACAGGTCAGCTATCAGTTAACGCTTATCTGCTAAAACGTCAACAACAATGTTATCTTAATTTTTTTTAACAAAAGTGGTAATTTTCAGTATTAACTTTTAATTTCTCTACTTTGCTTGTCCTCTCTTATGATGATGACATCAGAACAGCTGTTGTAGGTAGATATGATTACAAGAAATCTCAAAAGTGTAGACAGTAAACATCCAAAATACATATTGTTGGTAAACAAACTGGTGTCCACTGTCCATAACTCTTATTATATCAATACCTTTGGTCTTAATAAGCATGGGTTTACAGATCAGCAAAACATTAGTTTAATAATGATTCAACTCAAAGGACAATATACTTAGGGATGTTTGTCTTAGGAAAACGTGTAAAACTCCAGTAATGTAATGTAATGTTTCCATTATATTGCAAAGCAGACCTTGTGCCCTTGTCATATCTCCAAAGTATACATGCACACAGCTGCACTTACACACATATTATGCATTGTACAATAAGACTGACTTTGAAATAATCCAATTATTTGAATGTTCAAAGACTGCGTTTGAATGCATCCTAGAAAGATGAATGCCATTTTGCAAAATCGTCTTTGCCATCGGCTTTATGTGGTCAAAATCAGCTCCAATTAAATATCACAGACTTATTGTTAGATTACAAAATTCTCTAACTAAGACATGAAGTAAATGTGTAACATTTGAAAGGCAGCTCAAGGATGCAGGAAACTCTCACGAAACATCTATTTGGCGATTCTTAGGCATAGCCGCGCCGAAGCGCCCCTGGCAGCAACTCAAAAAGAGCTCCTTTGGGATGGGCGGTGGAGCATTGGATACACTCTAGCGTGAAGTGCAGACGAACCGAATTCAACATCTGAGTCAGGACAAGAACTCCCCTCAGGAAGACTCATCCTTCATTAACTAGCCTGCATTGTAAATCAAGATGTAGAATGTGCCCTGCGTGGCTGCCATAGGTTAAATTCGATTCCTGTAATAACCTGCATCGTTCATTCTACTACATGTCGGTAATTATAGTGCTGTGTGACATTGCGAATCTTAATAAACGAAAATATAAAAAAAATGTGCATTACACATACAAACAGACATCTATGAGAATGGTTATAGAAACACACTGTAATACCTTTTCAAGGTCGAGAAGACAGACGGATTGGGTTTGGAAGAAAGGCGGAGATTTCATTAAGACGACGACATGAAGAGAGATATTTGGTCAACGGCTACTATGTCTTCCCCGGGCAAGACAGCTGCAGCTGCTGTCAAACCTCAAAGTCAATATTTACATCTTTCGACGTCAATCGTTTCAAGTTATTCTGTTTGCGAGGGTAATTTCGATGCACATTGACCGGATGCGGTTGGCTAGAGTTAACAACGTTACTACTACAGCAGCTGCTGCTGCTATTCCGATGGGTTTCTTTCGAGTCGATTAGATTTAAATAGATGCTAGTCTCGTGCGGCGGCATGCTTTGCGCAGGAGGATCGGAGTCCAGACAAAGGTTCTTATTGTTCAGCTTTTTAGTTTGATTGACATCGTTCTCCCGTTGAACGGAAGTGAGTCTCTTCGTCTGCGCGTCTCTTCGGTGTTTCCGGATGACGAGCAGCAGGATGACGGCCAGCATGAGCATGAGGGGAACTCCGACTCCAAGGCAGACGATAAGGATCATCTGCGTCATCGGTAAAGAAGAACCACCACCGTCGTTGATCAACGACTGAACATCGCCGGCTTTTACTATATTATCGTCGGGAATCGTTGAATCCGTAACATCCGGGAAACTGTCGCTAGGCGTCGCTAGGATGTTCGTGATGACGGCGCCGCCACCTACAGTCGAATGTGAACGACCACTTCCGGTATTCGCAACCGGCAACGAGAATTCACAATTCTTTCCATGATATCCCCTTGTGCACGTGCAAAGGTAGCTGTCGACGTTTGCTGAGCAGATCGCTCCGTTCAGACAAGGCTTGCTCGTGCACGTGTCGATCTTGACAGAACAGAACTTTCCGACGAAACCCGGAGTGCACGTGCAATGGAATCCATTGGGGAGGTCACGACACGCTGCCCCGTTGGCGCAGGGTAAGTTCAGACACTCGTCGATGTCATCCTGACACAGCGAACCGACGAAGCCTGGTCGACACCGACACTCGAAGTCGTCTACCTTATCGATGCACACGCCGCCATTCAGACACGGGTTGACGCTGCATTCGTCGCGGTTGACCTGACAACGGTTGCCAAGGTAACCCGTGGGACACACGCACCGAAAGCTGTTCAGCTCGTCAATGCAGCTTCCGCCTGAAATTGCAAACAAAGCGAAAGTGAGAGGCTGAATGATGAATGAATGAATGGTATGTTCTGCCTTTACTTTGTCTATTATAATTATTATTATTATTATTAGGTTTCTTACCTTCTCAACTTTCCTCTTGCTTTTCAAACAAAAACTTACATTGAAACTTAGTGTCTATAAGGCAATATTTCTTAGAAGATACCAACTTTAAAAAATTCAGATATTGCCTTGAAGAAAGACACAACATTTGTGTCAGAATCGCCAAATAAAACACGACCTATTGGCAGTTTGTTGGTGTTTCTGCTGACAATCAGACATTGAGCCGGAGCCATTAATGAAGGTGCTATATAAATATGCAGGTTATCAAGATACTGTGACTGACATGAACAACTAGTCGGGAATGATGAAAATGACACTGACCGTTTAAACAGGGCTGAGATTTGCACTCATCTAGTTGTTGTTCGCAGTTGAATCCAGTGAAACCTTCAGCGCAATTGCACTGATACTTCTGCACCTCTGACACTGGAACGCAGACGCCCGAATGGCGACATGGCTGTTCATCACAGCTGCTGGCGACCATGTGCTCACATCGTCTGCCGTAAAGACCCTCCGGACACCGACACTCAAAATCAGTATCACCAACTTGCTAAAACGAAATAATTGCATGATGAAGCATTTCAATGCATCCTTGGCAACAGCTATTTTAAACAGAAAGAAGCAAGTAACAACGTGTATGCATAATTATCTAAATGACGATTCTGACTAACGACTGGCTAACGGAGGGGTGGGTACTGAATAGTAGTATTTTCCAATGCTTAATGACAACCTTGGCTTGAGACTGGCACTACACCAGAGAAACCGGGAGTTGTGAAGTAAATGGCCGACTGAATGATTGACTGGTTGACTGACCGACCGACCCATTTTGTGAGAGACTGAGTGACTGGACCGATTGACTGGCTGGTTGACTGGCTAAGCAATAGATCAGTTGACGAAAGGGATCATCAATCATTTGGTCGATCATCTGAGTGTATGATTATGTATTCATAAAGCGCACATTGCAGATAAGGACCAGAGCAGGATATTTGCATTTTCCTCCACGAATTAGGAACGACCTGGACCAGGAACTCTTCTTCTCAGACCCTTATCTCAGACATGTCCGTCTTCCACGTGACCACGTTCCACCAACCCCATCCTTCCCTTCCAGGGAGTGTATAAAGTGGGGAGGCAGTTGGTGCCAGCAACTCGCCCTCTAGCGTCCACTGAAGGATGCGCACTTGACCCTTCATCCAATTCATTGTTGAACAACAGCCCGTCACAGACAAGCACCTGTTCGGTACCATAGCAACCGCTGCAGCAGCGCAGCCACGGTTCAGGTGATAGCGCGTTAAATACGGCGGCCACGCGTCATCAATTGCTGCAGCTGGTACTGTTGCTGCTGCTGCTGCTGCTGCTGCTGATCGTGATGGTGGTGATTGGATGGGGCGCCAGTGTCGCAAGAATCACAGGCGCCGACTGGTTGCATATTAATTGATGGAAAGCCGTGTTCTGATAAATGCGGGTCGTTGAACGTCCGACAAACTGTCGCCACATACATTCTGACACATACGGCTTCCAATGTGGTGTGTAAAGAGGCCGTCATCGCGTGGTTCGATATTAACAGCCTCACGTACATTTTCTCTGAGGCGTTCAGTCTCCAGGTCTAAGATGGCACTAAACACTATGCAGAATGTTGTATCAGTTTGCAACATTGAGGAATTGCGTGCATCGATGAATTGCATGAATTGTAGAAATGCTGAGATGACATGATGCATTGAATGAATGGTGTATAGGTGAGTTTGATGAATGGTGCACTAACGGTGACTGACCAACTGACTGACTGATTAGCTGGCTGACTAAACGATTAACTGACTGACAAAACGATTGACTGACTGGCTGGCCGGCTGGCTGGCTCACCAACTGACCGACTAAGTAATAGACGAATTGACTAAAAGTTAATGGCTGTGAGTATAAAGAGCGCATACTGATCAATTCATCACTGCAGAATTCATACAATTCATCAATGCACAACACTAATACAACATTCTATGTAAGCATTTGGTGCCATCTTAGACGGCGAGACTAAACGCTTCAGACGCAATGCACCTAATAAGGCTGCTAATCTAATATCAAGCCACATGAGCACACGTGTCATGACAGCCTGTCTACACACATGGGGACCGTATGTCAATTTTGTAGCATCATCATGGCTTTAATTATGTAGCGCCATGAAGATGAGGCTGGAACTGACCGTGCACTTGGCGTCGTGGAGACATGTTCGGTTGGGGAGGCGACAATCATTTCTCTCGATCTCACAGTTCGTTCCCGTGAAGTCCTGTGAGCAGACGCAAGTGTAGCTGCCCTGACCCGAGTTCATGCACGTTGCCCCGTTGCGACACGGTCGGTGATTGGTGCAGAAGTTCAGGTCTAAACTCAGACAACACAGATAACAATAGATATTATACACTTGATGCAGACAATTTAAAAGTCACAGAGCAGACGCAACTGACTTTCGGTTCCTCAGTTCACAGGTTATTCACAGCCCAGCTCTTAATCTCGCCAGTAACAATTGCGTACCAGGCAATATAGGAGCAATACAAAGTCAGAGGAATTGTCCAGAGATGTCAAAATAGTGGAGACATAAGTTGAAGTGCTAGGGAGACCAAACAGGGAAGCAGCTAGGAGGCAGATGAGTTGATTGAGGAGGCAGATGAGTTGATTGAGGAGGCAGATGAGTTGATTGAGGAGGCAGATGAGTTGATTGAGGTTGAATAGGAGTTGATTGAGGTTGAATAGGAGTTGATTGAGGTTGAATAGGAGTTGATTGAGGTTGAATAGGAGTTGATGGGTGAGGCAGAGGAGTTGATTGAGGAGGCATGTGAACCAACATATCATAGAGAGAGATGCGGCTAGAGAAGGCAGAGCCATCAAATCAATAACGCATTATTTATGCATATAATATGCAGTCAGTGTATCTACATTGCCAGTGCGCAATATTGATGCACATAGAAAAAGTGCTGCAATCGCTTGCTTCTCGTTTACTTGGGAGTTCTTCTAAGTGAAGGGTGTGTTTGGCTGCAGATGACCGACGCTTGTGTATACAACTATGCATGCATAGGCAGAGACAGATATATCCAAGCATAGGGTCGGACAGACAGAGCAACATCCACCGTTGACAGATGACAGCCTCCTAAGTACCTGGACATGGCTTGGGCAGTAAATAACTTTTTTTACAGATAAATCGATACTGAATGGAGGAGAGGAAGAGGAAGAGGAGAAGGGGAGGAGGATGAAGAGCAGGAGCAGGAGCAGGAGGAGCAGGAGCAAAATGAGCAGGAGCAGGAGGGGAGCAGAAGAATAGATGCAGTCCCTTAAGCTACCCTGAGAAGTAATCATTGGTTTAAA
This sequence comes from Dendrobaena attemsi, assembly GCA_034693945.1. Classification (NCBI taxonomy): domain Eukaryota; kingdom Metazoa; phylum Annelida; class Clitellata; order Crassiclitellata; family Lumbricidae; genus Dendrobaena; species Dendrobaena attemsi. Next base: position 16,804 of record JAQFXW010000474.1, read on the forward strand.
AGTGCTAGTGACATCCTTTTCTTAGCCTCGGCATGTAAAGGCAGGTGACCGGCTAATAATTATATTTATTGTTCTTTTCTTTTCTTCTCTATCTATCAATCTGTCTATCTATCCATTCATCAATCAATCTATCCCTCTATCTATCTATCCGTCTCTCACTTCGTTTTTCCTCTGTATCTCTCTGTGTCAGTCTCTGTCTGCATTTTTTTTCTCTGTCTCTTTCCTCAGCAGCCTTTACTTTAAACAGTCGGCTACATAATGAGTTCCTCATATTATTTTAGCATGGAGATGAACGTTTGCTTTCGATTTATAGTCAGCATTTCCAAACAACCAGTCTGAATAAAAATCGGCAATTTGTGTTACCTACCCATTCAACCCAGCAGATTGCCAATACAAAAAAGGAATCTATCACATAAATCATCAGACTCATTCATAACCCACTATCATTTCACATTGGCAATCACATAATGTCGCATTATGAATGGTAACGCCAATATGATTGCAACAGATAATTTCCTTTTTTGTGTTTTTTCTCAGGTTATTATTGTGATAGGGCCCAATTATCAGAAAAAGACTAATTTTCTATTCAACCATGGTTCTTTTTACAAATTATATTGTGAAACGTCCATTTATTCTGCAAATGGTTTAAATCAGTGAGTTCCTACCTTGATTGCAGAATAGACCTCCCCATCCTTCTTGGCAGTTGCACTTCCATGGTTCTTTGCAGGTGCCATGCTGACAGCCAGGGTATGGAATACAGGAGGCACAGGTCGGACCCTGCCAGCCGAGGCGACACCTGCAGTTTCAAGAGAATGGTCATCACTTTAGGGAAACACCACCCACCGTGAAATGAGTAAATCAGCTCTAAATTAGACGCACTCCACCCTTTGAAGGGTTTGCTTTTAACAAAGTCTAAGTAAGTCAAGTGGGGACGCCTAGTGTCAAAAGCGTCATAAACAGCCCGGATGGGGGAAATTTCATGCAAGGCTACACCCTGTATTTGCAATTAAGTATTAGGAGGCCAGATGGGAAGTGTTGTCACAGACCATAGACTACATATATGATGCGAGGCTATAAAAAACGGTTATTGCAGGAGTGTCTGTATAACTCAGAGAGGATTGCTCTTTGTTGTCTATTATAAAGGCTAATCAACAGGGTTCGTTAGACAACATTTTGAATCTGACTCAGCAAAATGTCCGGATAAGCCTATACCAGACGGAAGAAAGAACAACATACTTGTCTCTGAGTAGAACGTAATTTTGAAGGGTCAAGGCGCTTTGGGGAAACTTACAGATATACAACTTCGGATGACGCTTGTCTAGTCGGATTCAATCGTAATTGTCATCTCACGATTTCAGCTGTGGCCTAAATAGCGAAATCCCTGAGCCAGATAACAATAATAGGTAAAATCGAGGAACCAGTTGATTTAATATATACACAGGTAGGATACTCATAAAAAGTCGCTATAGAAATACCTAGTATCACAGTCACTACTATGTGTGACGAACTTACTTGCATTCGTTTGGTTCGTCGCAGAATCCAGTCTGGTCGTTACAGCCAGGCAAGCAGACGGCTGCAACAGAACCAATCATTCCATTAGTTATATTCCTACTTCATGTAATGGTCAATGGATCAGTTTAATTAATGAACCAGTTACCCCCCATCAGATTGTACGAGAAACACTGAACATCCATACCATTATTATATAAGCTGACTTCACTTGTTTGGAGGGACGGCCTCTGGTGACTCTCCCAGCTTACTGCTCACCGTTGTTTAAAATGATATTTTATTTTTACTTAATGGTATTTGGCATTCCATAGGCCAGCGCAGAGAGCGCCTTTGCGTGGATATCTTGAAGGGGCGCTATATGAACTTCTGCGAATGACGAATCAGTTAGCTGCAGCACAACCTACTCAGAAATTTGTGTAGTTACTAACTCGATTGCAGTATATAGCCTACGTCGCTACGTAGTAGTTATTGAACGA
>JAQFXW010000475.1:0-18786 GCA_034693945.1 Dendrobaena attemsi
CACGCCTATTCATATTTGGGTATGGTGGCACAACCCCCTATAGGATATATTCACAGAGCACTTTAAGATAGGAAAATCTTACTGAGCACCAAAGGCAGAATTCATCATTATATATATATATATATATATATATATAATGTATATAACTATATATTGTGGGTCTGTGATTGCAGGGTTAAGTCCTACCTTGATCTGTTTGGATAGTGATAGAAAGTCCACTGTTGTGCCTCACATTTCCTATTCCTATCATATGTTGCTGTTCCTACCGTGATCTGTTCCTGTGGTCTGTGATCTGTTTGCACCTTGATATGTTCCGACCTTGATATGTTCTTTCTTTGTCATCTCTGATCTGTTATTACTTTTATGTGTTCCTACCTTCATCTGATCCTTCTTCTATCTGTTGCCATCTTGATTTGCTCATTTCTTGAGGACCCGAGTGACCAATCACAATCATAGACCAGGATCTAAGATGTGCTGTCTTACTCTCTATTGCATTGAGCATTCATTACAAGCGGTTGCATCACTTCATCAATGCAGTTTAAATTGTATCACAACATTTCTTATTGTTATTGATTTTAGCATTTTTAATTGCATTGCAACATTTGTTATTTCCTGTCATATTTTATGTTTTCATTATATTGTATCATGTAGAATTATACGATTGCATTTAAATGTTTTTTATGTATTTTATGACCTCTTTTGGTGGAATTCATTTAAACAGTTTATTGTATTATGTCATCGGTTATTTTATGAAAGTTACATTTATTTATTATTTCTAGCATCTGTTATTTTATGGCATTTTAAATTTTTATTGTACTGTATCATTTGTGATTGAGACAATTTTAAGTTATTTGTTGTTTTATGAAACAATATGTCATTGTATTGTATTAGACAGGCCAAAAGAAATATTGCTGTGTTTCCGGTAACCCGACCAAGTCGCCGTTTTGGGGGCAACTCAAATAATTATGTAAAAGTAATTTGTAGAGAGAAAAATTTGTATTCACATTTTTTACAAAATGTGAGGCACAACAGTAGACTTGTATCACTATCCAAACAGTCAAAACCCAAATAAAGTTAGAAATTTGTGCAAACAGTCCAGCTTTATTATATAGAAGAAGTGAAATCAAATTCACTGGTTTTATATCTTCATGCTTAAGCCATCGTGTATCCAAACGTGGTATAAGTTAGTGCAAAATGGTGAAATTGAATCTTATAAAAAAATTACCCCAAATAATATTTTCCTATCTACCCTTTTTTAAATATCTGTTACCAGAAACACAGCATTATTGTTATTGGCCTATTATCATTTGATTTAATTATGTCACTTGTTTTTTGTGCCGCATTATATATGATTAGTCTTGATACACTTTTAATTGTTCAAGACGTTGCATTTTGTTCTCACTAAGCTGTTCTTGTTTTGCTCTCATTAGCCTGTCATGTTTTGTGCTTGTTAGTCGTTGGCTGCTTTTGTTTTGAGTTGATTAAACTGACAGGCATCGTACGTTGAACTCATTGAACTGTTATTGTTTTGCACTCATTAAACTGTTGTTATTACACGTGCTTGTAGGATGACCAGAATGATAATAGCTGTGTGGAGACTGTGGACTTTGTCATTTGTAATATGACTGTACTCTAATAATCTAGTATTGCACTGTTTTTGTCTCGTGCTGTTATTTTAAGTCGTGGTACACTCTTAGAGCCAATCTGATTGATATGTTATTGATCATTTATAATTGAAACATTTTTTTCTAGTATCATTTGGTGAAGTTGTTATTCATCATTTGTCATGTATTGTTATGATGCTGTTTTGTCATTTTGAAGTGTTGTTTGTTATTCTAGAGCCTGATACAGTCTACGAAATTGGCATCTGCCCTTTCACTGATCTCGGAGATGGAGACTTCGTAACGAAGAATGTTCAGACTTTGCCGAGCGGCGTCGTTCAAGGTAGTTTCCCCATAAGATATCTGTCGCGTTTCATTCAGATTTCAGGTGGGAAAGTTAAAGTGAAGTGAAGTGGAGTCTCAGAAGGAGCTTTCTAGAGTCAGAGAACCCCCTTCTACCTTCTTATGAAAAGCAGTACCATGTGGGGGTCAGATTATTGTTTTTCATTATTGGGTGAGATGAAATTGGAGTATAGATTACCTGGAGAATAGAAGAGAAATAAAAGGGAAATAGAAGAAGAAGAGGGACATAGTCAAGAGAAGAGAGTAATGAGAATTGGAGAATTTAGGCGAGTGGATTAGCGAAGGGGGAGACTAGAAAAAAGAAGAGAATGATGATAAGGAGAAAGACTTGCAAGAAAGGAGGAACAGTGGATGAGAAATGAGATGGAAAGGATTGGTGGAAAGGGGTGGAGTAGTTGTGGAATAGATTATTAATGGCAGAGGTTTCACCAGAGACTGTTCCTCTGCTGATGGCTTTGGGTGAGGGATGGCGTGACTGTCACCTGTATCATGACCATGTCCCTGTGACGCTTTTCCTCACTCGAATATTGAGAGCGCTCAGGGAAAAACGAAGAACATAACTAGAAAGCTACCTCCAGTCCACGATTGCAGATAATCTAGCATCATCATCATCATCACCAATGTTGTTATCATCATCGTCATTTCACAATTGAGTCATCTGATATTGACTGTAAGAGCCATTTTCTGTAAGAGCCATTTTCTGTGTAGATTAAAACGATGCCAAACTTATGGCATGACCTCAGATCCTTTTTCTTGTTTATCGTTTTGCCACAATTCTTACTTAACAATTGTGATAATTTGCCAAATTCCTGTGTAATAGGCTGTAGACATGCTGTACCTTGTTGACAGATGGTTTGTTCAAGCACGTAATATTTATTAGGCGTTAAAACTTTGCTTTCTTACTAAACCTACGTTTTGGTTCATTTACTCCAAGTCCTATGTATATATATATATATATACATATAATGTATAATGCTTATGGTACTAACATACTTCTACTGCCAAAGAACTCCTATTTTATTATTTCTCTTAAAAGACTATGCATTTTCGCTGAGACTGGCTTGGGAGCGTCTCTGAGGAGTTCACTTGAAGAGGAACTATATTAAAAGAAGTTCTCTATAAATAAAAATAAACGAACATATATAATATATACATATTATTTTAAGCTCAGTGCATTTTATACGAACTGATGACAGCTAGAAACCAGTGTAGCTGAGCCTGTTCAGTTCCAACAAGCATTATATTATGTGGTATTTATAGACAATGTATATACATCGCAGTAAGTGTGCCTAGGCGTCTAGCAGTGATCCCTCTATTCGTTTCAGAAATCCAATGATTTGGGGAAATAATTTCAAGATTGCAATGAAAATGCCAAGCTAAATTGCAAATAAAACTAAATTTACCGATTTAAGACGACTGTTCAACGGCTATTCTAACCTGTTGACCTTAGTAAAAGCATCCCAAGATTGCTATCAAAATATCCCAAGAAGATCTGATCTTATGAAAGAAGCCAAATAGTGGGAGGACTGCTGCTCAGAAGTGTTTTATTTATTTATTTATTTACACATTTATATACCGCCCCTTCAAGTCTCGTACTACTCAGAGGCGGTCCCGACTACATCCGGAGGTATGTCGGAGTTTACACGCCAAAGCGCAACGAGCAATTGTGAGTGAAGAACTTGCTCAAGGTCCTTACGCGGCGGGTTGGATTCGAACCTGCTACCTTTCGGTTGCAAGGCGGCGACCTTCACCACTACACTACAGCGCCCCACACAAGTGTATACATGTAGGTGAAGGACGTAGGGTATATGTGTAAAGAGGGGGTGGGGTGCTATTTTATACATTTCAGTGTGATGTGCTGAAAGCGTTTATAGCAGTGGAGGCAAATGATGCTGTTATCCACAGAGGTCTCTGGGTCCTTTTCCATCTGCGGTGCTGTGGAATGGGGAGAAATGAGGGATTAGGAAGGTTAACCCGGACCATCGACCGTCCCATCCACCAACGACTGGGGGTCGTCGTGGAGGCCTTGCTGCGGGCATATGACCCCCTAGATTTATTGCGTGATTTGGCGGTCGCTGTGGGAGGGCGTTGGCGCGAGGGGGGGGCGTTGTTTGGATAAGCTCCCTTTGAGTCTCTGATGAAGACAGATTATCCTTCTAACGGAACCGACTGGGCTGGCTGTTTGTCTGCCTGCCTGCCTTTCTGACTGTCTGTGGTCGTCTCTCGGTTTGTCTTTTTCTGTTTATGGCTCTCTGTGCTTCTGTGTCAGTCCGCTTGTCTTTGTGCAAATCCCTCGATACCTCTGTGTGCATGTGTATAGTGCGTGTCTCTTTGCGTCTGTTTGGCTGCCCCGTTGCATCTATGCCTTCGTCTCTCTTCTAGTATCATCGTCTTTCTGTTTTGTTTTCTCTGTCTCTCATTTTCCGGTATTGATATTCTTCCTGTGTCTCTGTTTGCTTGTCAGTGCTTCTGTCTCTCTCTCTCTCTTTACCTGCCTGTGTCTTTGTGTGCAAACACGCGAGCTCCAATTCATCTGCCTGTGTCATTCTCTCTCTTCCTCTGTCTGTCTAGCTGTCTGCCTGTTCGTCTGCCTATCTGTAAGGCTGGTAGGTTCACTCGGTTCCGCTCAGTGGGGCAGGACATTGCCATGGGTGGCCGTGTGGGGGAGGAGCAGAGAGCTAATTGGGGTGAGGGTAAGAGCAGAGGGATAAGAAGTCGGAGAGGAGCATCATACTGAAACTGATCGCTGTCCATCAATTTGAATGGAGCGAATGTAAACAGAGCAGATTCTATCATCAGCCCAACCATTCTCAGATCCATTCTAAGATCTGTTTCATTGGTAGAAGAAACGTTCTGATACTGTTACATCTGTGCGGAGCTTCACAAAAGGCGCCATATAAATGTCTAGACAAATTTAACGAAAAGAAGCAGATATAATTCGACAATTGTTTTGGTGGTACAGTAACCTGTTAGGATTCTATTTTGATTGTGTTAGCTGCAGAAGACATTATTTTGAATGCTTTTTCCTTCTTCTGCTCACTCTAAAATTGTTTCTGGTAGTCTATCCTCCTTCCTCTTCTCTTAAGACAAGTCTCTTCGCCGTGTTTTGTGCACTGGGAGCGCTTCTGAACGATACATCCTACTTGAGACGCTATATAAATATTTAGATATGATACTTTGCTAAATAATACACCTTACACTGCACCTTGTAAATTGCAATTAACTTACGCTGCTCTAATAATGCACCTTACATTGTAACTTACATGTATGCACGACTGTGTTTATTATAATAATAATAAGGTGACTTCTATAGCGCCGTAACTCGGCCAAGGCTGAAGAAAATGGCGCTGTACATGTATGATACAATGTTACAAGGTTATACTAATGCACAAGCTCTGCAAATGCAACCACTTGCAGCCACATACGACACATAATTATGTATATATGTATAAATGTCTATTTGTACATATGTGCATGTAATGTATGCATATATATCTATCTGATGATTCTATTATGCTTTAGTTGTAATTGTATATAGTTGTGCGTTTGAGGGTATGATTGTATGTGCATATATACATTATATATATTATATTATATATTGTATTATATTATATTATATATATTATATTTGATATATATCGATCTTATGATGCTACTCTGCTCTAGTTATAAAGCGCCTCTGTCGAAGGTAATCTAAGAGATGTTTTATAAATTTAAGCTTAGAATAACAATTTCCATTGCTGTTGTCCTAGGTCCACCACCACCAACGGCGATCCTGGCAGAACCACTGAATGACACGGCGATACTTCTGACGTGGTCTGAAACGGAACCAAACAATGTGGCCGTCACTCATTTCACCGTTCGATATCTTCCAGTGATGACATCAGACGGTCAACAGAAGCCAAAGAACGAGTCAACTCATCATTCGGTCGAAAGGTAGAGAGGGACAGAATGGCACTCAATTATTAGATTTTAATGTCATCGAATTATTCGAATAGAAAGACATTGAATATTTAGAGCAGAATAGCACTTATTTATTAGAATAGAAAGGCATTGAATTATTGGAGCAGAATAGCACTGATTTATTATAGCAGAATTGCACTGAACTTTGAATTGTTAAGAGTAGAATTGATAGACCTGAATTATTAGAGTGAAATAGCACTGAATTGTTAGAGTAGAATTATTAGAGCAGAATTGCACAAAATAATTACTAAATAATTTGTTCTAAAATTTATTTATTGTCTTATATTTGCATTATTTGCATGTTGAGTAGTTGATAAATAAATACAAAACATGATTAATGCATGAATCTGTAATTATTTACATACCTCGTACTCGTATAATACAAATTGTGTTTCTAACCAGCAAATTAGTAGCTACAAATAATTAATTGACCAACATGATGTTATATAATATTCGTTAACTTTTGTTAGTTTAACAAGGTTTCCAATTCAACACAGTTGCCATTACCAATTTAGTAATTGTTATTGCTTTTGTTTGTGTGATGAGCAGCAAGATACCACGTGTTGTTATTACCGATCTGAGTCCATTTACGGTTTACCAAATTACGGTTGAGAGTCACTCGAATTACGGTCAGAGTCAGCCGAGCCATACAGTACAGTGCCGAACCAAAGAAGGACGTAAGTTGACCAATCGACCATAAGCTCTAAAATAATCATATGACATAATCCAGTGCTTTCAAATTTGTTTCTATCTGTACTCTCATCTGGAAATCTCATTTGAAAAGCCTTTTCTGAAAATTTTGTCTCAAGAATATATATAATTTTTTTTGCAGAGCCCTAGCTTATTATAATGTATGCCTATGGGTAATAGTGTATTCCGTGGGCATACTGCGTACAACGCTGTACATGGATGAATGGATGACCTGTAGACTTAGCTAGCTAGCTGGATCTTCCATCTGCAGTGTTGCTGTTTCATGGGTTTTCATCTCAGTGAGCACTGGAGCTTACCTGCCAAACAAGGGCGCATGCTCTCTCCGTCATTTATTAGTCATGCCCACCGGGCTTGGGATTCAAGCAGCTATTGTGGAAAATGTAATTTTAATACTGGAACATTCTACTATAAATTATTTTGACCCTTCAATGGCAAGAGAGAATTATTTTGTACATTTTAGTACAGTGTAGTACGCGATTCTCGTTAAAAGGTTTAAAGTGACATTTTTTTCCTACAGAACTCTTGTGTTCAATTTAAATCTGAATTATGATGTTACAGCATCTCAACAAATTTCACACAAAACCCTTAATTGATTGATTGATTGACTGGTTGGTTGATTGATTGATTGATTAATTGATTGTCTTTCCTTCATGGCATCATAGGGTTCTGTGTGTAGGATGCACTTTAGGAATCACTGGTATGATAACGTGATGGTACTACCAGTGCAGAGACATCCTGTGATGGTTATGGTAATCGGATCTAATGCAATGGTAGTAATTATTAATCTGATTTAATCACTACATTTGCCAGTTAAACTATTGTTTTTGCATACAGTTTTGTCTAATCACATTATCTAAATACAGAGGGCAGCGCGCTACGGCTAAGCGGTGATAGACAATAAGAATCACCAAGCACTAGCACTCAAGATTCACTGTATTGAATGCAACGGTTCTAATTGCTTTCTTGTGGTTCTAGGAATGAAGATGTCATGACATAATGCTAGACATGCAAGTAGAATTTTTGAGAGAATATTTCACTGAAGTTCTTTGGATTTCAGGTCCTGGCGCTCCTTTGAATGTCGTCGTCTTCCTGCAAACACCAACAGACATACAGGTGAACTGGCATCCTCCGACCGTCTCGAATGGCATCCTTTCGTCATACATCGTCTACTACAGCGATGACGAAATGGCGCCAATCACGCAGTGGCTGTCGCAGATAGAGAATGGTTAGTTGGGTCATTGGTAGGCAATGGTAGGGATTGTGCTGTTGAATTGCCAGCTCCAGCCTTCCATCTCTTGAGTATCGATTCAGCGTGTGCATTCTGATTTTGTGAACAAAGATAAGATAGCGATGATGGAAGAGCTGTTCAATGTTGATATCGATTTTAAATACTTTTTGTGGTAGGGATATTTTCAGACATGAGAGTTTCAGATATGAGAGTTTGCTCCGTTTAGGGCCGCAGAGTCACATTAATGATGAAATATGCACTATACAGCATGTGTAAGATCCTGTTTTTATGTTGTTAATTGAAGTTTTTGGCACTCGTGACTAAGATGATGGCCCTCAGTAAAATTCTGTCGAATTTATATTTGAGTGTCAAGTTTTTATAACCAGAACGAACTTAAAACGCCTCTTTTTGTTTTTTATACTGCAACTTGTCCGGTTCAATGTTAAAAAGTGAAGATTATTATTATGTCGACACTTTTAAGGTTTGTTGTGTGTGGCACCTACTTAAACTCTGATCTTGTGAGGTACCTAAACTGTGATCCATTTATATTATATATCTAATGAGGTACTTCAACTGCGATTATATTAAATTTAAAACATGTTTTTGTTCCCGTTTCAATCATTAAGATCAATATAATACAATTATACATCAGTAGCAAGTGGGAAGATGAGAAGGGTCCTGAGATCCACTGAGTAGGATTACCTATTTAATACATTTAATGACAGATAACATTTCTATAGATCAATTTTATATGAAGAGAACAGAGCGCATAACACAATATACAACTCAGCTTTGATAACATCTAGTATAAATACACGTGCTGTCGTCATTTTGTGGTCAGTCGTGGTTTGTTACGCTGCCTAACGCTTAATCGTTCATCTGGGGCAGCAGGAACATTGAAGAAGTTTCAACTGCCAAGGATATTTGCTCAGGATTAACTTATCATTGATTTTTTCTTTACATTGCGCTTTTTATGATCTCTGTCCGATTTTAATTGATCGCATCAGTAAACAGTGTTTACAATTAGATTTTCAAAGATTGAGACAACCACGGTCGTAATAAATTTAACAGATTGGAAAACACTTGTTGTTAATAAACCGTCTTAGGACAGACAGCTCCACTAGTTGGATGTAACAAATTCCTGAAAGGGCTGTTTTATCTGCTTCTACTTTTTAAAGCTTAATTTCTCTATTTTACATGTGTATGTAAATTTATATATATATAATTTATATATATATATATATTCATGTATATTATTATGTCGACACCTTTACGTATATATATAATATACATTATATTATATGTTTTGATCGATAAGTACTCACGCACACACATTGACTTTTGTGAGTTCTGACTTTACTTGGTTCAGGTACAGTGACAATGTGCATCATCTCAGGGCTGAAACCAAACACCCTCTACTACATGAAACTTCGGGCGATGACTCGTCGGTGCGAAGGTCCTTTTTCGCAGACGGCTGAACTTCGGACCAGCAGCCTCTACATCGAAGGTAGACGAATAGATGGTAGGTGACTTGGTCCTGGTTCCCTACTTTGGTAACTCTGTAACGGTCTTTCGTAGCCGTTCGATCCTTTGGTTGGCTCTTCAATTTTACCTGAAAACTGATAAAGATGATAATTGCAATTCTGTGACTTTGCTTGGGTTAAATTTTGCAATTTAATGATGATACTAATGATAACAGTGGATGTAGTAAGACAAGGCCTTACCCTACAGACATTACTTCTGCTCGTAATGATAATGTTTTTTAAATCCTGATGCATCATTAGTGCGTCAGGTAAAAACATAACAATAGTAATAATTTAATAAAACAATAATAGCAACAAAAGGAGATCCCATTTTCTCTTTTGCAATGCATTCTCACTTATCCTGCTCAATCCATATCTTTTGTCTTGTCAAGCTACATACATTTTCACACAGACGGATTATCTATAAGTAGCAGTGACTAGTATTTGTGGTTTTCATACCAGCAGCAAAAAGTACCTGTCACAGTACTGCAGTTGTATTATAAAAGAAATAGTTTTAATAACGATAGCAAAAATTACATTAAAAATAATAATAATATTAATGATGGGAAAGAAACAAGGTTGGTAAATACTTTTACGCTGAAACGTGTCTCAGTATTCTCTGTAATTTTTGTCAGTACTCTTTCGATGACATTTTCAACCCCTACGTTGAGCCACGTTGTTCATGCGATTATTCTTGAAGAAGACTCCTCCCATACATTGCTAACGAGTCATTTTCATTTACCTGTTTGTTACCAGGGAGTTTCCAGACGTACAGCGACCGTACGATGGGCATAATCATTGGCATTTGTATAATCGGTGCCTGCATCATCGTCTGCGTCATCATGATCGTCTTTAGAAAGAGGTAAACGACCGCCATACAATAATAATAATAATAATAATAATTTGTTTGATGATTATCAAAGGGTCAACCACTCAACCCAGAAGAATCAGGTCGACCCATCCTCGAAGCTGAATTACTGGATTAACTCGTAGCCAGATACTTTTGGCAAGGCGACGAGACTGAGCGCTTGTGTACGTGAATTAGACGTAATTAAACGTAATTAATTAAAGACTGAGTAAAATGAGATTGAATTCTACACAGATGAGCTTAAATTAAGTGCCATAATTATGCATGTGAGAAATAGTGGTGTGTTCTTGTTTGCTCCAGACTGTTTCCATGTACGTATCGTCGCGAGATGATGCACGGATCGAACGGCTACGTAGCGCCCGTTCTCGACGGCCGGCATCTGCGAGGGAATCACCAGATGTCGCCAGTGAGCATCACGATCGCAGGAGGCAAAGAGGCAGACGACAGTTCTCTACTCAAGCACAACGAACACGTGGACTCAAAGGTTCGTCTCGCTAGATGTCGGTTGCCTAACAACAGTTGTCTGGTGCTGATTGATTGTCCGTTGCTGGTTGTCAAGCCAAGGATCAGCAGCATTTGTTGGCCATTTCATTTCAAGATTAATATAGCACCTCTTCTAGAGCACTACTACTCAGAGGCGCTAACTACTGCAGCGCTGATGCTGAATAAGAGTTAACACGCTAAAGCGCCTCATTTATTATTTCATCGGTTGTCTTGTTCAAGTTGCTTTTTAGTTCAACAAAATTGCACCCCAGTAAATCATAAATCATGTGATAAATGCACTCAGGTTGCCCTAGCTTGCGGGATCGTTGGCCCCTTCTGGGTCTCCTAATTTCAGTCAGTTTGTTTGTTATGGTTATTGAATAAATTATTTTATTTTATTTGATTTTGAGCTAGCACTGGTTGTTTAGCAAAGGATCTGTAGCACTTTCTAGAAAAGTATCAGTAGCACTATTTTGCCTTTCAGTTGCTGGCCAGCACTGATTGCCAAGCACAGCTTTTTAGAACTGGTTGCATAGTAGTGTTATCTTAGTATTGTTTTGTGTAGCTCTTCTTATCTAGAACTGATTGCCTAGCTGCAGTTGTTCCCGGTATTCGCTGCCTCATAATTATGTTGCTTTGGCACACCATACATAATTACCATATTTAAAAGTATGGCAGCGAGAGATGATACGTTGAATTTGAACTTTGTTATCCAGGGTGGCCCGATAACAAAGAAGAAGTCAGGTAAAAGTGAGAATGAAGTGACAAAAGCCAATGGATTTTCGATCCATGCGCATCAGAACGGAAGTGCAACACGCAGTCTCTTAGGTCAGAACCACTCGTCAACTGAAATGTCGAAGGTAAAACGTTGCTCTCTCTCACTTCTAGCAGAATATTATATTGTGTATATTTAACACTGTCATTTTCGTTGCTTAGTTGCGGTTGCCTTGTGGGGTTGCCCAGTAATGGTTGTCTATTTTTTCTTGCAATAGTTACCTGGTACTGGTTGGCTAGCAATAGTTACCTGGTACTGGTTGGCTAGCAATGGTTACCTGGTACTGGTTGGCTAGCAATGGTTACCTGGTACTGGTTGGCTAGCAATGGTTACTTGGTACTGGTTGTCGAGCGGTGATTGCCTTGCACCTAATTGCTGAGCAATGGTTGCCTGGTGCTGATTGCCAGCTGTAGTTGTCTGTTATATGTTGCCTAGCTGTGATTACGTGGTACTGGTTGCCTAGCAGATATTGCCTGTTATTGTTCGCATAGTAGTGGTAACTGATATTGTTTGCCTGGTACTGGTTGCCCTACAGTGGTTGCCTGCAGTGGCGGACTTACCACGGCACAGATGGGACATTTGTATCGAGCCTCCCGTGACAGTCTCATCAAAAGGGGCCTCCCTTTTCCTTTATTAATCATTATGAATGATTAGATATTCGAAGTTGGGACTAAAATAAGGTCATCAACTTGTCAAAAGGGGCCTTGCTTTCCTTTTCCCGTATAATAATTTTCTGCAGTTGTGACTAAAAGGTCATTAACTTTTTTGGCGGATACAATAAATTAAATTCCGGGAGGTTGGAACTGAGAAAAGGTCACTGGAACTATTACTACCATGACTTAGAAGCTTTGTGAATCAAGATAATGATGTGATTGCAATCGCAATGGAAGTTCATGAATCAATTCAGCAGACATATATGTCAACAATAAATTCATCACAGGCAACGAAAGGAGACCCAAATGGGCACTATGGTTATGCTGAGTGGGGCGGGGGCCACCTAGGTAACTATTTCACATCAAATCAATTGACATCAGACGGACAGAGTTAGGATGAACATTGAAACTAGCTCACACAGATATCGTAGTTAGCATATATATAGTCTGTAATCTGTATATATATACATTGTTGATGGTTTGTTCTTTCTTAGCTGTCTCTGTCGTACACGTCGCACCCCGAGGACGGAGTTAGGAACTCATCACGACTGGCCGACGACGCCAACGGTCACGTCACGAGTTGTGAAGCCACATCGAAAGTCTAGGCTGTCACGAGCCTTCGACTGCGACTTCTCCTTCGTTACGTTATCACTTACGATTCAGGGATTACACTCTCTCTGTCGGCCCAATTACGCCGGCAACGCCAACTGAATTATGCATTTGAAAGATGAAGTTGGACCGTTTCTCTCCGTTGCTTACCTCAGCCGCGTTTCGGCATGACGCACATTTTGTTGCCAGGGTCGACCGAACTCTTCCCGAGACCAACTACGATCTCGTAGATCGATTATATCCGATGCTAATAGGCTGCGATCTCTTGCAGAGCGACGACAGTGGCTCGGGGTTTGTCTTCAAGCGCTTGGAGTTTGACTGCGATCAAGACTTGTGGACGGTTGCTGCAATCGCTTAGAGATCGAATTCTATTTATTGGTGGAGATCGAATTTGGTGTTGCGGAGCTTTCGGTCATGATCTGTGGTGGGTCGTTCAATTGCAATCAGCTCATCGAGTTGCGTGGTTAGGAATGCTACTTGGCGGAGCAAAGGCGATCGATGAGACGATCGTGTTGATTATTGGCAGATTGATCGTGTGGAAAAGTGACCAAATGGATTGAATCCATGGCGATGCGTGTTGCCATGACGAGCGACCAACCACGGATCTTTTACTGGAAAACAGGTATTCTACCTCAGGGTGTCATGTATGTCCTCTATTTCTTTTACAGTCCTCGACAGCTACCTCAGCGGAGATGTGCGTGCACAGAGAAGACCCGTATGCTTAGGCTCGACTTGCTTCCAACTCGATTGACTTCGCCCGTATGTTGAGAGTCAGGTGACGACCTGACCTGGCCCACTTCTCGTGATGAACCGACCTGCAATGCAGGGCATGCGAATCGGCTGCGCAGGCACACGACGTGTAGCTTATTGTCACTGATTATACGGGTAAAATTTTCTATTTAATTTCTTTGTAACCGTCGGTGTGTGGCGACGACGTTTGTGGAACATTTGCGATGGTTGCTGTATCGTGCGTGTAGTGGTACTGCTTAAAGTGCGACGCGGACGAGCTGCGAATCGTTATTGGTGTGTGTGGAGTGTTCGTTTTCGAGCGGGAGGCTGTTTTCCCATTAATGTTAAGTACTGTGTTGTGTATTACTGAATAATGGTACAAAGTAATGAATTGTTAAGATCAAAATATAATTCTGAAGAAGTACAATGATGTGTGTTGTATATGCAGCGACATTGTTCTGCATAAAGAGTGAATGAGTTTACGAATATGCATAAAGAGCTTTCTTTTGAATGGCGTGCATGTATTTGCATAAGGTAGATAGCTATATGGGATTATGGGTTTGTGCGCATATCTGCGTGATGTAATTGCAGATGGTGGAATGTGCGGTTTGCAAACATCCTTTCTTTGTTTTTGGGTGACTCTTGCTGATATGATGTCTGCGTGCGCACAGAAATACGTTTGACTAAGGTGTGGAATCCTTTCAGTGTTGTTTTCGCAAACACTTCTGCAGTTGAAAACCTGTTATCAAAATCCGTTTTTCCCGATGGGGCTGAATTGTTTTGACAAAGTTGATGAGTTTATTCTTAAAGTTGTTGACGAAAGTCTGCTTCGACTCGTTAAGTATTCAGAAGATGACTTTTGTGAAGCCTGAATTATGGTAACCAGGCAAGCATTGTTCAAAAACTGTTTTAGAAAGAAGTTCATGAAAAGAGTTTGTATAAATCTGTATGTGGTTTTCCTAAACGTACGTAATGTATGCATACTGGTACGTACCTCTGTGTTAATGTCTGTACCACATTGTACGTGCGGTGTTCAATTATTGTACACGTATATATGCAGATTTTCGTGTAATACTGTTATGCGTGTATGTGTGTGCAGATGTTTATCGTGTATGTCTGTGTGTTGATCCGTAGTTACACAGTAATAATTAACATGTGAACTGTATCGTTATGTTACGTTTATGTTATATGTCGTTAGTTTGATTTTGTGGGTGACTTTGGATGAGGACAAAGGTGAGGAACTGCTGGGGGTTGCAGTGAATATTGGGGGAGTATTGCAGATGAAGGACTGGAAACTTGAAGCGGAGGATACTATCATACCAGCAAGAGGCGGAAAGATGCTGAAGTGCACGGGGGGCACATCTAGGGGTATTTTACGGGTTCATCACCTGAAGGAATATTTTTACTCTTCCTGAAGAAAAAATATACGTTTGGACGAAATTTGCGAAATGTTTCGACCACTTTCAACGAAGAACCCCTGAAACCTTTCCCTGGTTCGGCCGCTGTTGAGGCAGACAAGATTCAGTGGATGAGAAATTGTGTTACTGGTGAATGTCAGAAAGACAGACTATGAGTCCAGTAAAGAGAAATAGAATCAGTGAAGATGTCACTTCCGTGTCTTTGTCTGTCTGTGTCTGTCAGTTTGTCTCTCTTTGTGAAAATGTACATAAAGGCATTGTACAGATTTGTTACTGCATCCTTTGTTGGCAATCAGGGTAGCCTGTTAACTGTTGACACTGCAAGTTGACGTCTCTTATCAGCCTACCGTATGCCTCTGTCGTTGTCATCTCTCGGTAGAATTGTTTTAACCGAAAATCCTGGTTTAATTTTACCGGTACTACTTCATTTTTCGATAAAAGCCAACGAGTTGTGTACTCTTTTAGAAGGAATTAGATGTAAATTATTTTCTACTGTTTTAAATTTGTTTTAGCTTCGTTGAAATTCTTTTGTTTTGGTAGAAAACTACTCTCGTTTTATTTTTTAAGCACTTGTTAAGCTGATTTTCTCCTACATAAAGAAGTGTACTGGAGTTGTTCTGAAGCCGGTAATAACACTGCTTTGATTGGCAAAGGAATTAGATTTTTTTATTGGGAGTTCGCTGCTGTTGTTGGACAGCTAATTTGACTGTTTTTTATGTGCACAGGCTTGGCAATGGATTCATTGGTTAATACTGGATTTTAGTCACGTTTGTAAGAAACCTCGACAGAAGGAATTTCGTCGACATGATTTTTTGTCTTGATGTTAAAATCATTCTCTGAATTTCTGGTATATTTATTCGCCTGAAGACTTTTAGTGCACGGTGAGAAAAGCTTTATCTGTTTCGATAAATGTAATAAGGTGTAGTTTCTGGTCTTTGTTTGGATCCAAGCTGAACCAAACCAGAGTTGACTCCGTCTCCTGAAATTGATCAATATTCTTTCTGTTACATTGCACTGCGGCCTGTCAATTGACGCTACATGACACTTTAAGACAATAAAGCATGTTTAATTGTCTGACTGTTGGGTTGATTCTATTCAGACAGCGTATGTCTGTACCAGAAATTTAATTCTGACTTGTTTGTTGTTTCTGACAATAATGCAAATTTTGACATAAGTTGAAAGTAGCGTGGGTCGCAAAGTATTTCTGCTTTTTACTGTGGCCATGCTCAAGCATAACCTCATTTTAAGGTGGACGTCAAGGTGAATGATTTTCTAGTGGTTAGTGTATTTTGCTCTGTCTGTCGCGAGGTTGGGGGGGGGGGTTCAATTTATGTACAATAGCAGAAAGTTGTTATCAAATTTCTGTTGTGCTCGACTGTATGTGTCCTGGGCAGAACAGTCGGATCAAATCAGTTCACTGACCATAACACTTTTGGCAATAGGATCAAGCACAGAACTGGCAGCTGACCATGTGAACTGAGGCCAAGTAAATGAAGTCGTCTGTTCTTAATACCAGTTGCTGCTTATTATGCCAGCTTCAGTAACTACTCTTCATCTCTAAAATGATTACATGGCATTGAGCAATTTACATTTAAGTATATGTTAACTTTACTTGTTTGATTTCTTTGGTGGCTAATACATGGATGGTGACTAAATACTGTTACTTGGTTGAATTTCCTTGGACTTTAAGTTATAATATATTGGTGGTGACCAATGAAATTAACTGTGCTTATCTTTACGTAGAACTGCAAAATTTGTCAATCTTTTTTTAGCAGTAAATGAAATTGAATTGTGTCACGGTTATTCTTCTCCCGATTCGTTTTATCGACTGGAGTAGAGTTGAAGTGCGGAGGATTGAACTGAAGCAGATGCTGTACAGACTGTTGCGTTTAAAAGCTGTTTATTGTTCTTTGTTATAATTTTGACAAAAGTTGCACTGAACTAAATTCCTCAGTTGATGATTTTTTATATGTCTTGTTTTGTCCTGATTTGACGAAAAACCTCAGTCGTAATTACTCGATTCTTGCAGTCTACCTCTTTGCAGCTTAGCTGACCTCAGCACTGTTAACAGCAGTCACTCTACTATAGGACGTACTTAACTATAGTACTGTATCGATGTAAAGTATCGCAGTACCTCTCTGTATCAAGGGGGCTCTGCATCAGAGTGCTGCTATTTGTAAATGTTGTGTTGAAGAAGTGACTGTCGTTCGGAATATAACAGCAATAGATTCTTTTGCTTTAGTTGTTACTTGCCTTCTGTTAGTTTTGATGTAAGGCAATGATGATGGAAATCACTTGTTAACCCTTTGAATCTGGGGCTCCTGTAACGCTATGGATAACGGGCCGCGGGGTCTAACGGTTAAATGACTGGCTGGGTTGCTTTATCATGTGTTTGACCCAGTAATTAATGCGCCAAATTGGCCGATTATTCTTAAGGCAAGTCTTGCTTTTTGCAGTTTCTTGAATCATGTTATTTGAGTGTATGGCAACTCGGACACAAGAAGGTATTATCTTCGAGAGCTGCTTTACTGTTGCCTTAAAAGTTACTGAAATCCGAACTGAACATGTGTTCAGCATCAAAGTATCATGTATTGACTGACTTCTGGCAATATATTCTAAATAAGGAAATACAAAAGACTGGATCTGATGCAGAGCCACTGACTTGATATGCGTGCCACGGTAGACTCTATTTAGATATCTAATTACATTATTTCAGTATAGGCTTAATTCCATGTATGTGGCAATTTATGCCGTAAGGTCAAGGACCTTCAAAAACGCTATGGAGTATTGGTCAGCGCTCTTCTTATGCTTTGCTAGCTGAATTCTGCAGATCTCGTTGATTTATCTGGCAGGTACTTTTAGTGACAGTTATTTCTGACTTACCTCAAGGTCTGTTATTGATAGACCTCTTGCTTGGCCAAATGTTGCAGCGATCTATGTTGAGGCTGAAAAGCGGCTGGCAGGTTTTCAATCCGCTTGCAGTTGATCGGGTTGGTTTCACAGGAAGAAAAAATTTTGTGATGTGTTGATTAATTAATTAATAAATATTAAATGAGATGAATGGTATTAAAACTGTGAAAACAAAATGACCATGGGCAATGGGATTAGTGCAAGTCTGAAGCGACTGTTGAAGTCTCGAGATCCTATGCTTGTTTTGTAGCGACACAATTGAAGTTGAGAGATTTAACGTGGAGGTGTAGCGGCCTATGCGAAAGTATGGTTCATGCTTTGGAACTTAATTTGTTACAGTATATAAGAGAGCAAGACATAGGGTATCGTACTTCTTGCTCTCCCACTTTCTTTCCTTCAGCATGTCCATGTGTGCCTCTGTGTTTCTGTGCTTTGACCTGCCACGCTGCTTGATTCGTCGCTTCTGTTTTCGAATGGTTGAGCCACACAACCTCAATCATTTGCTTTTTGTAACCTCGTCTCAACATAGGTCGCCTCTACAAAGATGCCATGAACATACGGGTTATAATTTTCGTTTTTGTTTTAATAACAGACGCCAGCACTGATATATTATGCTAACATTTGCTCTGCTTAAAGTTTTATTCAACTACAAACGGGTTAATATTTTAGTTAGGTTAATTTTTTACAGCAAATAAACGACTTGTCTGCAGTTTGTTTTGCGAATGAAATAGCTGTCTGTTTTAGATTGTTTTCAATTAGTATAATTGGAGAAAATTGTCCTACATTCATTGAAATGGCTAACTGGTATTCTTATTCTTACAAATTTCCATGAAAAGACCCTCTAGGTGTCTGTGCAATGAAGATCAACGTTGCGTTCTAAGATTTAGAATGCTGTTAATCTGTTTTTCACTTCATATGTTTCTGATCTGTTCTTAGCAATGTGTGCATATCC